>PVLC010001072.1:15806-65487 GCA_004027655.1 Graphiurus murinus
GTACTAGGGATTGAACTCAGGGGCGTTCTACCTCCGAGCCAAACCCCCAGCCCTATTTTTTTATTCTTTATTTGAAACCGGGTCTCACTAAGTTGTGGAATGCCTCACTAGGGAGCTGAGGCTGGCCGCGAACCTGGATCCTCCGGTCTCAGCCTCCCGAATGCTGGGATTACAAGCGTGCGCCACCACGCCCGGCTTCTAAATTTATTTTTTATAAAATTCAGAACCTTGGACTCTAGGTCTTGTATCAACAATGAGATTGTGGGCCCAGCACCCAACACTAACTCAAGAGTCAAAAAATTTCTATTTCCATTATAATGGTACTCATGTATGTTATTACTGTGTTAGATATGATACCATTTGTTTCATCATCTAAAAAAAATAAGCCTGACCTACTAGTTTTATGGTGAAATTAACTGTGTTGTGCCCACCTTACATAAGACTGGTATGGTAAGCTCATAAAATAAATATCCTTTAAAAATTATAGACAAAGATGAGAAAGGAGAAGGCATATATTTTCACCTATCATATTTTTTAATTACAAACATATTTATTCAACTCTACTCACAAATACATATGTAGCTTTTTTTCCCTAATTTGCACCTCTATTTCCCTTCTTCTCTATCATAAAACAAACAAATAAACAAAAAAACAGTTATCTCTGGACACTTCCCAAAGTGGATGCATTTTTTTCCCTGCCTGGGCGTAGAGCCAATAAAGATTAGACTGGGGGGTGTGGAATTAATATGACCTTGGGTGAGCATATTAACCCCTTCCAGTACTGTTTTCTCCCTTCTACTATAAGAAAACTGGACACATAAGTTGTTCTCAGATCTTTGTATATTTTGGAATCACCTCTGCAAGTCTTTTGGGCACTGAGGTAAGAATTATGCATCTGTATATTTTTATAAACTCCCAAGTGATTTCGATGTACTCCAAAGTTGGAGAACCTCTAAATCCAATGATACAATGAGTCTCTAAAGTCTTGTTCTCACAATCATTGATATTTTTAAAACATATCTCATCTGAATAGACAATTTTATATAGTGTAAAACTGCAATTATATATATATAATAACTATATACTTTGAGGGCATTTTTTTCTCTTCCTTTTTATGTGGTTTCTCCTTCTGCTGCTCCTCCTAGGGCCCCCCATGTGACTTTTCTATCAATGACTTTTCTATCAATGATCTTAAGCAGGCAGTGGCCTTATTCTAGCTTTGGGATGCTGAATCCCAAATATCAAGGTTTTTTTTTCAGTCTAACTGAAAATATCAATTCTATTCCAACCCTCTGTCTCTTCTCATTCAGTCTCCCTGTCTCCATCCAAACAAGCTCATGTAAACAACAGTAGATTCTGCATCCCTATGCTCCTCCGCCTCTTCGTCTCCAGGGCAAACTCAGTGTTTGGTGGATACTTGGTAATTGCTTGTCAACTAACTGGCACTGAAAAGGGCGAGATCTCAATCTTTGCCCTGGGCTTTCTGGTAACTCTTACCTAGTTGCTGATTTCACTGGGAGTAAGAATGTCAGATGAATGAAAACTGTAAAGGAGCCAGAAAGCCAGAACCCAGACTCTCCCAGGATGTATCTGATTCTCTGAAACCACAGACAAAGGAAACTCTGAAGCTACGAGTTGGGTTTTCAAAGAAAAAATAATGGCTTCCTCCAAAAAAGGTAAGAGTCCTACAAGAGATCATACTCAAATCCAAATAAATACCATATGGAATATCATAAAAGTTTTTTTTTTTCTCAATGAAAACTACATTAAGATTCTATTTCACCCCAGTCATGATGGCCATCATCAAGCATACATGAAAACAACTAAAGTTGGCAAAGATGCTGGGTACGGGGCATGGGGAGGAGAACCTTTATATGGTGTGGGTGGGAATGTAAATTAGTACAGCTACTATGGAATCAGTAGAGAGGTTCCTCAAAAATCTAAACATAGAACTACCATATGATCCAGCTATACCACTTCTGGGTATATCCCCAACGAAATTAAAGTCGACATAGTATAGAGATACCTATAAATCCGGCTTTATGATGGCAAAATTCACAATAACCAGGTTGTGGAATCAGCCTAGGTGCCTGTCATCTGAAGGATGGTTAAAGAAAATAAAGTATTATTCAGCCATAAATAAGAACAAAATCATGTCATTTGTGAGAAAATGGATCAAATTGGAGAGCATAATTTTAAGGGAAATAAGTCAGATTCTGACAAACAAGTATCTCGTGTTTTCCCTCACATGTAGGATTTAGTAGAGGAGAAAATGATATTGAAAGTCACAGGGAAACTATTAGAGAAGAGGAAAGGAATGAAGGAGAGTAAGAGAGGTGTGGATTTATTAGAATGTGTTATTTGTACATACAAATAACTAAAATGCTCTAGTGAAACTGGGCACATGCTTGTAATCCCAGTCTTTGGGAGGCTGCGACAGGAGGATCTGTAGGTTCAAGGCCAGCCTCAGCAATTTAGTGAGACCCTGTTTCAAAATAAAAAATATAAAGGGCTGGGGTTATGGCTCAGAGGTAAAATATCCTGAGTTCGGTCACCAGTACCACACACACACACAAAAAAAATGTACTAGTGAAAGAAGTTTTTATTAAAGAGTTTTTGTTCCATTTCATTAAATTCTGTTAAGTTTTCACAGAAATTAGATGAAGAGAAACTAATGTATATGGTTTTCTAATTGAATAAAAATACAACAATAATGATATCACTTGTAATTTGAAACATTTGGCAAGAAATTAATAAATGCGTTTCTGATGGATGGAAATCTTCATGAGACTGATCAGTTTACTTGCAGAACCAAAACACTCCCTTCAGTGAATCACTGTAAAAGGGAAGTTGAGATGCAGTTTAGCAGGTCACCTCACTCACGACGCATTCATGGTCCTCCACGTTTTCCTTTGTGTTCATCCAAAACACTGGTTATTAACCAGGCCGGGAGCATATGTAACACTGCATTGCCCATCCCTGAGGTGCCAGAAGAATTGTGCTAGAATCATCAGGAAAATGGATTGTGTGGCTTTCCTTGACAACAGGAACCAGTGTGTAATAACCCCCCTACTCAGGAAGTCCACCCTTCTGCTGCTGTTAATGTATATTACAAATTTAATTAAGAATTCAGCACAAGAGCCAAAGATCAAAAGAGCATGGCTGATTACACATCCTTAAATCCATACAAAGTTAGTACTGAGCACACACCTTGGCCTGTTCTTACGGACACTTCTAGGGCAGTCACACGTACTGCAGAGCACTCCATAGAGAAGACCTTGGTCTTCAGGGCATCAGGCAAATCTCCTGACTTACATACTGAAATAAACATTAACTGTGGTGGCATGCTAAGGAAATCTTTAGACAGGCTTGGAAGCCAATCCCGAGTACCCGGGAAGCACACCTCCACATGCGGGGCCGTCCCACATCTGTGAACCCTGTCCAAAGGCGGGTCAGAAGAGCCAGAGGGAGCCCCACAGGGAGGGAGGGGACTCTTCCATGGCTGCTTCTGAAGTTTCTTTAGTGACTAGTGTTAATTTCTGCTCTCTCCTTGAGACCCTTCAAATAAAAGGGCAAACATAGTTATTTTTCTCCAAACACGCAATGAACTACTCTCATGATCTAATGTAAACAGGTATAGATTTGCCTCTGCTCTCTCTTAAGGGGCACAGAACTTGGTGAGGAATGTAAATATATCTTAAATGTTTGAAATGCCTAATTCATACTGTTTTCACAAGTTTTCTATAGAGTTGGGTTAAGAAGTTCATAGAAATATGAACTCAATATGAGCCCAAAGGAAATCAGGCATTCACTGATTGGAAAATCAAAGCATAAACATTTAATTAGGTTTTTAACTGGCCTTCATATCCAGAGAAATAAATCTAATGTAAACTGATGTCCACCATTTTTAAATCCATAAGAGATAATAATATTTGGAACTGCAAAACAATATGCTAATTATTATTTTTATTAAAATAAATATTACTCTTATATTCGCCATTAACCAACGTGTGTGGGGGGCGTTTCTAAGGATTCAACCCAGGAGTGTTCTACTTTCAAGCCACACCCCTATCCCTATTTTAGTATTTATTTTTAAATAGGGTCTCACTAAATTGCTTAGATTGGCCTCAAACATGCAATCCTCCTGTCTTAGCCTCCCAGGTACTTGGAGTACAGGCATGCATCACCATGCCCAGGTCATTAATATTTACACACTTGGTCTCTAATTCTTCTAACACATCATAATTCACCTTATTGTTCAAATGTAAATTTAATATTCTCCTTCATCCTTTGCTTTCCTTCAATATAACATCCAATCTACCAGCAAGTCCTTTTAGCCCAGATGCAAAATATGTCAGCCCTGCATGTCCACAGGTTCTGCATCCACAGATTCAACCAAAAATAAAAATTTCATTTGTACTAAACATAGACAGACAGACTTGCTTTCTTGTCATCATTATCTAAACAATACAGTATAACTATTTACATAGTATTTGTATTAGGTATTAAAAGTAATCTAGAAATAATTTCAAGTATGTGGGAGGCTATGCATAGGTCTTATGCAAATATCCTGCCATTATATATAAGGGACTTGAGCATCCTCAGATTTTGGTATTCTCAGGGAGTCCTGGAACCAATCCCACAAGGGATGACCATCCAGATACCAACTACATAACCTATTTTCCCATGCTCCCCAGCTTCCACCCACACCGATATGAACCAAAGTCGTCTCCCTCATAGAGCATTGCAATAGTCAGCAAAATTCATTTTTCTCCTTCCCTCTCTGCCCTCCTCACAGCCATTCTTCAGCAACAGCCAAGGGTGACCTTCATGTAAAGCAATCCACCCTCAGCTTTTCTAAGCACTTAGGATAAAATCCAGACTCCCCAACCTGGCCTTTCACAACCAAGTCCACTTCTGGATCTCCCATCCCCCCCCCCCCCCCAGTGCCCTCCAGCACTGTGGCTTCTGCCCTGATCCTGCAGCTCCTCCAAACACAGTCCCACCTATTTGGTTCTGCCAACTCTTGCAGGGACTGGATCCTGCACTCATTCTGTTTTCCAGGTTTTAACTCAATATCAGCATCCCCCCCAAAACATTTTTTTACACTTTTTCTTAAGTAGCTTTCCAATCCTGAACTCTCTTTTACATTGCTCCAATTATTTCCTCCACTGCATTGTTAAGTAAAATTTTCAGAGGTCATGGATTTGGACTCAGCTCTTGAGCTAAGCACCAAAAGACCAAACCATTACAGTTGAATCACAGTAACTGAGCTCTGGTTGATTGCAGGAGGCCCCGCAGTCAATTAGCTGATTAAGATGCAACCAATTAACTAGTTAAGCTATAACCAATGGACTGGCTGAACGAGCTGTAGCCAATTAAGTAGCATGCTATGCCTCGTTTCCATTTTTCTAGAAATGCTATCTGATAATGGCAATGGCTGGAATTCCCAGCACCTGCTTGGATTCACGGATAATTGTTTTTGTTTTCCTTTGCTCCAATAAACTCTACTAAATTTAATTGGTGTAAGGAATTTTCCTTCTAATAGTTTCAGTGTTATTGGCAGGGTCTGAAGCAGAGTTTCTGGATTCCCCTGGAGAATCCAGGAGCCAAGGACAGGTCCCCACAACATCCCTTTTGCTCACTTACTTCTTGCTGCAGCTAGGGATCAAGGGTAAGTTCTCTCAGATTCTGAAGGTCTATGGATTCATTTTTCAAGCCATATGAATTTGTTTGAGCAAACTTTTTGGTCCAGTCTGAGTTAGGAAGTCATGACAGAAAGAGTTGGGTTCTGAAGAGAAGCCTAGTGTCTAGTGGATCAGATAAGAAAAAAATGAGAGCCAGGCGTGGTGGCGAACGCTTGTAATCCCAGCATTTGGGAGGCTGAAACTGGAGGATCCGGGTTCGCGGCCAGCCTCAGCTACCTAGTGAGGCACTCCGCAATTTAGTGAGACCCGGTTTCAAAATAAAGAATAAAAAATAGGGCTGGGGGGTATAGCTCGGAGGTAGAATGCCCCTGAGTTCAATTCCCAGTACCGCAAAAAAAAAGAAAGAAAGAAAAAAGAAAAAAATGAATTGGGTTCAGAGGTAGGTAAGATACTAGAAGATAGGAACTATCGGTTCGCCTCGGCCCATCTAGGTGCCATTGGCCAGTTACTGGTGAAGCCTCTCATCCTGGTTTGTAGGCAGCCTCTGTTACTCTGTGTGATCATGCAACCTCTTTTCTCAGGTCCAGAGAGAGAGTGATTGCCAACCCTAGTGGTGGTGTTGTTGTTGTTGTTGTCCTCCTCCTCCTCTTCCTTCGTGTGTGTGTGTGTGTGTGTGTGTGTGTTTGTGGTACTGGAGATTTATTTGAACCCAGGAGCAGTCTACCTAAAGTTACACTCCCAGCCCTTTTTATTTTTTAATTTTGAAACTAGGTATCACTAAATTGCTAAACCTGTCCTCAAATCTGCGCTCCTCCTGTCTCAGCCTCCCAAGTACTAGGATTACAGGTGTGAGTCAACCACACCTGGCTGTATTTCTTCTTATAATGATGACAATCCCATCAGTGCTCCACCCTCAAGACCTCACTTAACTTTAATAATCAACTTGTAGGGTTTACCTCCAAATACAGTTTCATTGGGGCTAGGACTCTACATATGAATTTTTGGAAGGACACAATTGCAGTCCATAGCAGACGATGAGAAAACTTTAAAGCCAATCCCAGAAACAAAAGTGTTCTGAGATTTTATTTAATCCAATATGAGTTGACTTTATCTTCCATTCTTTTTTCCATCTGCAGGATCTTTCTTACTAAAACGGGGTGGGAGCCGGGCACGGTGGCGCACACCTGTAATCCTAGTACTTGAAAGGCTGAGACAGAAGAATTGCAGGTTCAAAACTAGCCTCAGCAATTTAGTGAGACTCTCGGCAACCTAGTTAGACCCTGTTTCAAAACAAAATAAATAAACAAATAAATAAATAAATAAATAAAGGACTGGGGTATAGCTTGGAGGTAGAATGCCTCTGG
This sequence comes from Graphiurus murinus, assembly GCA_004027655.1. Taxonomy (NCBI): domain Eukaryota; kingdom Metazoa; phylum Chordata; class Mammalia; order Rodentia; family Gliridae; genus Graphiurus; species Graphiurus murinus. The sequence continues at coordinate 22,819 of PVLC010001072.1, forward strand.
GTTCAATCCCCGGTACCATAACGCAAAAAAGTGGGATAAGGGTATGCAATAGTTTCTTTTCAAAATCCAGTAGCATCTTAGAAGTAGAATTACTAGCAAATTCAGAGAAATACATCTAAAAAGACATCCACTGAACTATGAGCAGTGAATAGATCTCAGGTGGAATTTGTAGAATGTGGTGTGGGAGGTGGTGATCTAGTGTTTTCAGTTGAACATATTTTATATTACCAGGGTTATATATTATGAGAGAGAGAAAGAGAGATGAGAGAAGGGGCATGTATTCCTTTGCAACTAAAGAGAAAAATTGTAAATCTCGAAAGAATAGATTGAACTAGAAAGCTGACGTTTGAGTTAATTTGTTGTGACTATCATGGCTAGAAATAAAAGAGTCAACTGCCTTTTAGTATGCTGTTTAGGCAACTCTGAATCAGACTTCTAAATTTTCCTACTTCTTTTATCTTTCTATGATTTTAAAGCTGGAAATAAATTCCATAAGGATTTTAATAAATTATCATCAACAAGCAAAAGGTTGACATTTTTCAAAATAAAACTTCCCTTGTGGTTTTCATTATGTCTCCAGTTTCTTTGTGCATGTTTGTAAAGAATCGAATCTGAACTTATATCACTCAGGGACTCAGTCAAACCTAAAAATATTGTTATATTGTTCAAGAATACCTACTTAAAATAATATTTTATCTGATGTGGCTATTTTGCATTATTCTGAGTCATGGAATTACACATGACATGAAAATTACTAATGAAGAGAAGTAGGCTGAGAAACAGGTCACCCAGCTTATCCACGGAAGTCTGCTCAGCTGACTTCCTCTGTCACCATGACATAACTTTTTTCCTGGCTGGGCAGCAGTCTGTTTCCCTATCTGCCAGGATTCAGGAGAATTTGTCCTCAGTAGAATAAGTACTTGAAAAACTTTGACCACTTCAGAGAACCATACACATTACAGATAGTCAGTAAATGAATCAATCAGTAATATTGGCAAAATTATTAGCCAAAGTCACCGACATATGACATCTTTCAGAATTAAACTTCTAGTCATTCCAACGGTATTCTAGAGGCTACAAGTATTCTGAATTGTACTTTTTCAATAGATTCAGGTAAGATTGGAAGGATGAAAACTAACTCTTAGATTATCTGAGTGGAAGAAAAAGAATTAAGAATATCTTAACAGGCACCAAATCCAAGAACTATTTTTAGTTTGAGGGTTCTTTAAATTATTGCATTTCTTTTACTACTCTCCTCTTAAATACTGAATGAGAATGAACAAAGTTTGGCCTCTCCATCTGAGGATGAAATAGAGCTTTTTTACCCTCTGACCTCAGCCAGCTTTCTCCCTGTGTATTTTTAGCCGGCACAGGAAATACGAAAGACTAAGGAAGTTGGAATGTAACTGACCTTTTACCTGTAATGATACCAGCAAGGCTAGCATTAGTGTCCAGTGAAGTGGGAACAGAACAGACAGGAACTCTGCTAGAGAACTGAGCAGCTTCACACGTTTGACCTGCTCTCTCTCCCTGTACTTTGGAGTCTATATCCTGTAATTACTTCACACATCATTGATTTTAAAACAGAGCATACCGCATTTTATAGCTTACTCCTTTGGAAGGAAACCGTAAGAATACTAGCACAGTGTTGTGATCTTTGAATGAAGATTCAAAGAGATTGATGAACTGGAAATCTAGCAAGATTATCTTCAGTACGTGCAGATAGACCCGCCTCTATGCATTGACTGGAGGCCTCCATGTACAATATCTCTTGTTAGCCTAGCCTACATAATAGGTCTACATTATTAAAATGTCTAGTTATATAACAGAAAGCAATTTTGGTCACTCACATGTTAACCATACAGCCTAATTATTTTGAAAGCCTTTTACACTCAGTTATTAAAAAAAAAAACTGTTGGATGACTTTGGACCCAGTTCATAGAAATTCCTATATAATATTTGCTTCCTCCATAGTTATAAACCAACAAAAGATGACATCATCTTCCTTTCCTCTTGACTAATTATATGAGTCAGAATCAGGCTTTTAATTCACACCAAGTTAATAAATATCCAAAGGCATCTATAGACATTTTGTACGTATTAACTAAGAATTAGTTAAAGTTTATTCTCTTACTCTAAAATACCCCGGAAAGGATTCTGGGGTAGTGACCCCCAAGTCCTGCTGAGGACACCTCCCCAACTACTTGCTTCCCTTCCTGGGGATACTACCCAGTGGTCTAAGATGTTCCCATCGCTGACATAAATTATTACAAGTGCCGTGCCCACTAACCATCTCTCCCCTAACCCTACTCTAACTGCAATCACCATAGAGAGCTTCCAAAACAACAAGCATGATAATGCCTCTCCCCAACTTAAAATACTTCCATGGATTTTCACTGCTCCAAAATAGAATGCAGGCTTTCGAAGGTACTAAAAGTGCCTGGACCCTCCCGCCCCCCACCCCACTGCCTTTTCTGGCCTTATTCCTCATTATATTGTCAAATCATAGAATGGTATCACTTTCTTAAGTATTTACTAAAGAAAATTCATGTTCAGGTGGTAACTTTGTACTAATAGAGAGGTTGATGCTTATTTTATAGGAAAAAAAAATCCTTATCAACCTTCTAAGTTCCTAATCAAGCAATTATTTTGGTGAAAAAGGCAAAAATGTGGCAAATAGCTGTATGTTAAGTAACAAAATTATATTTTATATAGCCCATCCTTTCACCTCTAAATCTTTGTGTTCAGTGCTGATCACTAGCTTGCTGCATGGCTTTAGGCAAAGCCCCTAGTTTTTCTGGACTTTGATTTTTGTCACTCGTAAGTCAAGGGGGCTGCTGGACTGGATGATCCCCCTCCCAAATCCTTCCAAGTTTAAATCTCTGCTTCAGAGTTAATTTGTTCAAATCTAAAGAGTAGCAGGTCCAAGATTTTTTTTTTCTGATACAAGCCTAGTTTTCTTTCTACAAATATATGTGTGTGTGTGTATAGCAACCTAAATTAAAACTTTAACAGTATTATTGCTTGGTGCATGCTGAAAACCATCATCAACCATGTCTGGCAGGTGTATTATCCCTGCTGTTCAGGTGAGGAAAGCAACTATCAGAGGTTCAGAGACTCCCCTCATTGTGCCTAGCTGGTGCAAAGCACGGGACCAAAGCTTCATCCTCCACATGCCGGCACTTCCCTCTCCCCTTAGGGGCTTGTAATACATCCAAAAGTCAACAAATATGCCTAAAATAAATCTAATCCTGAAGCCAAAATAGTCTTTCTTTTTCTAATTTCCTCCAGTTGAGAAAAGAAAAACAAGAATTGGGAATTTCATTTATAAAGATAAAATTTCCTGTAATTTGATGAAATTATAAACTATGTACAATTTTGTGGGAGGTCTCACAACAGCTCCAAAGTTCCACTCAATCTTTTTTCTTTTCTTTTTTCATTTTCTTTTCTTCATTCTCTTTCTTTTTGTGTGTGTGTGTGGTACTAGGGATTGAACCTAGAGGCATTCTACCTCCAAGCTGCACCCTCAGCCCTTTTTGTTTGTTTGTTTGTTTTTGAAACAGGGACTCACTAGGTTGCTGAGAGTCTCACTATGTTGCAGAGGCTGTCCTTGAACCTGCAATCTTCCTGTCTCAGCCTCTCAAGTACTGGGATTACAGGCCCAGCAAGTCCTGGCCCATCTTAACATTTGACATATATATGGCTTTGTAGCTCACTTCATATTTTATCTGTCAGATATAAATTCTATATATTTTTATGCGTACAGAGCCGAAGATCAGCAAGGATTTTCTTGTCTTTTTTCATTACACTGCTAAATTTGCGTGGATTACAGGCAAATCTCTCATCCTGACGCCCACTGTCAGGTGTCATGTATGACGGGGGAGCGGCCTCCATGGGAACAGGGACTAGATACAAAGCAAAATAACTCTGGGTGAGGTGCCGTGGACAGCATTGTTGGCAAACTTAGAAATCATTTTTCATGTTGTTTCAAACCTGGCTGATGATTGTTTTAGAACAAGCCTCCTGCCATGGCCCGACACTTGATCTCAGAATTCCTTAAAAGACACTGGGCCAGGCAGGCGGTCATATATCATATGCTTGACAAAAACACAAGATGTCCTGGACATTGCTGTAGCTCTCAAGGAGTTGTTACAGTGGCTAAAGGTCACTTAAGTACTTCTAAAAATACTGCAAGATAACTTTCCTGGGCTCGTTTCCTTTAAACACGAGACCATCAATTAATAGGCACAAAATGGCTATTAGGAAAGTTTGCTTAGAGAAAAATTACAAAATTTCACTGTTTTTTTTTTTTTATTGCATGGTTCTTATATGCTAAGTTCTCCATTTGATTTCTCTTCCCAAATTCTCTTGTTAAACGGAACCCCAAGATTTGGGGCTAACACTATATATAATAGGACCATTTTCTAAATCAGGCAGTATGACCCCGAATGCTTGTTTTTTCCTGTAGTTGCAAATTTACGATATGTTCCCACTGAAACTATGTTCTCAAGTATCCCTGCCCTCCCCCCGGCCTGGGGTGTTGACCTTTCTAAGTGCAAGAATAATGTCTCTTGGAAACTGCTGTGTCCCATAGCACTTTCTAGTGTTCCCGTGTATCGTTTGTTAAACATGTTTTCAGAATCTGTTATGCCAAGGGCTATGAGTTTCAGATATAGCATTAAATAAATTGGACATAGTCCTGTCCCCACAGAAGTGACTGCCAAAGTACATTCAGACAGGAACCCTGGGGCCACCAAAAGGGAAGGAAGAAGAGGGGCCTGCTGAGGCAGAGAAAGAAGCTCCTGCGAAAGAGGAATGTCACCCCATAAACAAGAACCTAAATTCTACTCAAAACCCTTATCAACAGGCACCATTCACACTGGGGTCCCTGGAGAGCTCAAGGACAGAGGGGGGCTCCCCTGTATCTGGGGTACACTCACCAGGTGGCAGGCAGGCAGGCAGATATATTCTGTAAACAATAACAGCATATCTGAGTCAGGTGCTGTCCTAAGCCTTTTACGTATATATGAATTCTTTTTCACTTAATTCTTAACAAGCTCTCTACAAGGTAATAGACAATACTCTCCCTATTCTACAGATGAGGAAACTGAAGCACAGAAAGGCTGAGTAAATTGCCCAAAGTCACACAGCTACCAATTCCAGAGCAGCATTTGAACCCAGACAGCCTAGTCAGCCTAACCCCGAATTCAGGTAACTTCTCTCTGATGTAGAGAGTAAAGGGAAGTGTTTCAGTTCTTGCAGTTCCTAGATTTAAGTTCCAAACTCTGCAACAGGAAGCTGCTGCAAAGTCACTAAAACATGAGCTCACAGCAGCCCAATGGATTAGAACTCCAGAAGGCTCTGTGAGGTGTAAGGGCACCATGCTGGAGGCCCCATTCAGAGGGAACAGAGAGATTGATTAATAGAAAAATAATTGTTTGTTTAATATCAGGTTATTTAAGATTACCCTTTGTGTGTCAAGATAAGGCAGAGAGAACTTCACTATTTTGCCAATTGAAACCGGCCGGTTTGGGTAATTTGGCGGTCATTGTTCCTGATTTCTCAGAAAGGTCAGCTAGCAACTCAGTTTCAGTTTGGTGACATGGAACTTCAGTGTTGGTGAGTCCATTTTGATTTTTAGCTGGTCCATTTGGGTACAATGCAAAAACTTAGTCCAGGAAAACAGCCTCCTACAGTGTTTGCTTAGCAGTGTCCTGGAAAAGAAAAGAAAACTATGGACCAAATATTTGCATCCAAGGTTTGGGGAGAAGAAGGGAAGTACATTTTAGCCCTGAAGTACAAGAAATACTACTTTGAAAAATAAGAGAAAGGTGAAAATTATAACTGTGTCTTTAAACATATGCTAGAATTTTGTAATAACAGATTTTCTGCTTCCTCCATCCCCCTGCTGTGTGAAAAAAATACCAGTAGTAGCAACTACAATGTAAATTCACAGTCACAAAACCTGAAGATCAGTTTTTTATTAATTTTTACTCTTTGTGGGGGACAGAAATGGGATAAGAATTTAGACTTTCTAGCAAGGAGAAAAAAGGAAAAGAAGTAGAGGGAAATAAAACTAACAGCATTTGGTTATCAATCATAGCAATGATTCAGAGAAAAGCACAACAAAGGGATGCGGATCTGAGTCAAGAAAGTAGAGACTTGTGTAAAAACCAGCCAGAAGTGAGTCTTGCCCCTTCTGGCCCAAGAGTGCAGCAGCGCTCACAGAGGAACCTCCTGGCACCCTGCTTCCCTCTGGGGCTGCGCCTGGGGGGATTAGGTAAATATAAATGTCTTCAAATAACCTAGCCGTGAGAAATTGAAAGCATAGCAAGCTGGAATCGTCATCAGACGATATATTTGGGAGCACTTATTTTGCAAGCTAGAATTACAGAACAGCAAGACACTGTCAATTAAAAGTATTTAAGGATGACTTTCAATGATGGGGGGTAGGTGGCAGGCGGGAGTCATAATCCACGATGAAAAACCAGAAGAGACCACCATTCCTCCAAAACCAGATGAGGATCTTAATACACAGACTCATTCACCATCATCCCCAACAGCCAGTTTCTACATCAAGGCTAGTTCAAGATTTCAACAAAAGGAAGCAGCTTACAAAAGAATTGTAAGAACAAGAAGAACCTGGGAGTGTTTACTGGAAGGAGATTAGCATGTGGGGGAAACTCGCTCTCTGTATTATTTATCCTGTACACATTTGACATGTAAAGGTTCTAGAAGTGAATAGGACTTTTAAAAACAGACACTGCTGAAAAATTCCTACACTTACCAGTTTTTTATGTCTATAAAGCATAGTCTGTCCCTAGTTCATTAGAGCCTTGAAATTACTATATCTACTTAAGTGTCTCAAAAATTATGTTCATTTTATAGATGAAGAAACTGAGACTTGAGAAGGATCATATAGCTAAGTACAGTACTGTGATGAACTCAGTCTGAGTCTAAAACCTATGCTTCTTCCCTATCTCTACCCCAGGCTATATACCTTAAAAAAAAAAAAAAAAAAAAATCTGAGCTCAAATTTCAAAGAATTAAAACAATTTCAACTTTTGACTTGCTCTTCATGACTGCAGGTTTATTCACCTTCTCTATTGCACTCCTCACTTCTTTGCAATTCAAAGGGATCTTGTCATGTGCACGGAACTTTCTGGAAGACTCTGCACATACTGCCTTTCTCTTTTGGTTCTAAGGCAACGATTGTGTCACTTTCCACATCTTGTCTTGTTTTGTTGCATAATCTTTCTTCTGGATATGATTTGCCTTACCTCTAAGGCCGGATGTTTTTGGCTGAAGGGACCATACATAGGTTCACTTTCGTGAGCAACTGACTTTGCTCTCCAAAATATCAGGCACTGTGCTTAATACACAAACGATGCTCACAGAATGAAACTTGAACTGCAAATTATCAGTCATTCTCTAACCTGGTGGGTCTTCTACGGTAAATTTCTTTTTGGCAGTAAGTAATTTGGGCACTACAAATACTATTTTTTTGTGAGAAATTCATCTATTTCATAAATATAATATTTCAGTAGCATGAGGTTCAAGTTGCTGACTTTGTTTCACTCAAAGGTTTCATTTTAACTTTATACACCATTTTACCAGTCCTCTCCTCTCTCATGCAGTGACAGTAAACTAATAACAGCCAATATTTACTGAATACTATCATGTGCCAGATACATGCTAAATTATTTATATTTATTATTTTATCTAATGTTCACAATCACTCTTCTCAGTTTCTATATGAGAAAACCAAGGCACAGAGAAGTAAAATAACTTTCCAAATTCACACAGCTTAGTAGGTGGCAGACCACATTTTTTTTTTTTTTTGGCAGACCACATTTTTTTTTAATTTTTATTTTTATTCATATATTGTAAGCATACATCTTTGTTAGGTACAAATTGATAACAATATATGTGCTCACAATTCTCATTTGACCCCTTCCCCAAATTCCCACCCCGCTCCCTCGCCCTCCCTCCCTCTCAAGTTCAGTTTAGTGAGTGACCTTGATATACATTAGTGTGCCCTCCCCATTCAACCCCTTCGGTTAAATCAACTTCTTTGCTTTTGAGGGTCTCTCCTTTTTCATCTGGAGACCCTCTTATGCCCCATCATCTCCCTAGCATCCGCATATTAGGGAGAACATATGTTTCTTTACTCTTGGTAACTGGCTAATGTCACTTAACATAATGTTTTCCAGTTGCATCCATTTCCCTGCAATTAACATGATTTTGTTCTACCATATGATCCAGCAATACCACTTCTGGGTATCTACCCAAAAGAATGGAAACCAAACTATCAGACCAACATATGTGTATCTATGTTTATAGCTGCACAATTCACAATAGCCAAACTATGGAAGCAGCCAAGATGTCCATCGACAGATGAATGGATTACAAAACTATGGGATATGTACACAATGGAATTTTACTCGGCAGACCACATTTTAAATAAGTCATTTGGTGCAATTATAAAAAACAATTGTTCTGTGGTGTTTTTTTTTTCCCTAATGATTATGAAGATGGAAGCATTTGCATGACTTTTCTATTTTAATCTTCACAAAAATCACTGAGATTTGTGACATTGTTTTTCTGGCTCTGGTATTTACTAAGCCCTGTAACCTTTACAAAAGCACTGGAAGTGAGACTCTGCCTCAGCTTCCTCCTTTTTTTTTTTTTTTTCTTTTTTTTTTTCTAGTACTGGGAATTGAACCTAGAGGCATTCTACCTCTGAGCTACACCCCCGGTTTCACTAAGCTGCGGAGGGTCTCACTCAGTAGCTGAGGCTGGCGGGGAACCAGATCCATCAGTCTTCCAAATACTGGGATTACAAGCCTGGGCCACCATGCCCAGCCAGCTTCCTCCTTTCCGAGGGATAACATGAACAGTTATTGTGAGGATGAAACTGGTTCATGTATGAAAAGCATTAGAACGGTGCCTGGCACATGGCAGCATCTCTGGGTACAAGCTCTTGTCACCGTTGTTTGCTGCCTTCTCCAACATGGTCACAATCCCGAGTTGTAGACTTATTAACTAACTACCATACTAAGCCACATTAATTTCTTTCTAGTGTTCAGGATGTGCTTTAAACGGATGTTTTGCCAAATATAAAAAAAAATATGCCTAATGAAAACCCATACCTTTATACAACATAATTGCACCAAGAACCATGACTGGCTCATCTTATAAGGTTTTCAAATGTTTGATGATTAATGTATAAATAAATGAATAAGTAGCCAAGTGAAGGAATAAATGATCAAAAGCTCAAAAAAGAAAGTGAATGACTACTAAGCAAAATTATGAATCTCAATATCTTGTATGGGGAGGCAGGGAGTGGAGGAGCAGAGGAAAGTCCACCAAGTGCTGTGTGAATGTATATCATTGTCATTATGAAATGCATTATTATGTGAGACTATGGTGCACCAATAAAAGTATAAAAACAAATATATTGACCTGCAGAACCTGGAAATAAAGGAACCCAAAAGGAGTGGAATAAAAAGCACATTTCCCCCTCAAGCATTGTAGTTCAGTATTTCACTTCATTCACTGTTAACTCTGTCTCTATTAAAATGAAACTAAGATGGGCGTGGTGAAGCAAGCCTGTAATCCTAGTACTTGGGAGGCTGAGACAGGAGGATCACAAGTTTGAGGACAGCCTCAGCAAATAGTGAGACTCTTATCAACTTAGTGAGACCCTGTTTCAAAATAAAAATAAAATGGGGCTGGGGTGTAGCTCAGAGGTAGAATCTCCCTGGGTCCAATCCCCAGTGCCACAAAAAAATGAAATTAATATTTTCCAAAATGAAGCTGGACAAAGTCACCTAAAAAGCTAATAAAGTCTTCATCCAACATAAGAGAATCTCACTGAAACCTCATTCAAAATTAAGGAAGGAAGTTTATGGTCAGGTTTTTATTTCATCCTTGATTTCCCACGCTTTTCAAAGAGCTGTATTATAACCTGTTCTCAAACATTTGCAAAGAAGCATTGTGACTGTGAAAATAGATGCTCCGAATACCTAAGCTAAATATTTACATTCTGCCTTTTTAGTTAAACAATTGACTTTGTTCTTTAGCATTTAAGTCAAAATATTTAAATGTTTTAAAACATCAATAACAAGAGGATATGGTTCTTCGCTAGATAGTCTAAACTTACAGGTTTTAGCAAAACCATAATAAAAAAGAATCGGAAACTTTAACATGTTAATGCATACACACCCTGAAAATAGGGGAAAAGTGGGGGTTTGGGCCACTTATTCTTTTCAGCACAAAAGCACCTGCCTTCCACTTCCTTAAGTTTATGTAGTTAAGCCTTGGTGAGCATTTATATGCACTTACACCTTTATGAGAATAATACGAATTTGCTGACTTTATGTAGAATTTACCTAAAGTTCTTGAAGCTTTGCACACATTAGTTTATTCATTTCAGGGATTCCCTGTGCATAGCAGTGACTAGCATCTCATCTTTATTATACAAAATTAAAATCGAACATACTAGGAGATGATGCGACTTGCACAAAAGAGATAATGTCATATAAGTATCAACTTAAAAGCTTAGCTGAGAACTCATGTCTTCTCTTAATATAGTATTTTCCTACTAGATTATTTTTCCTTTACATACAGTTAAAAAGTCACACTGGATAGCTGAGCTGAGCAGGAAGGACTGATTCCCTGGGCACACTCCAAGAATTTTTGAGGTTGGGTTAACCTGACCCAAGAATAGCCCTGAAACTTGGGAGGAAGAAGAGCAAAGCTGAAAGAACTCTACATACAGGTTTTTCAACATTTAGTGAGTAGCATGTAAGTCACTGCTAACAGGCCAACAAAATGTGATTGTATAAGAAAAGGCGAGGAACAAATAAACTTCTTCCCTCATTGGACTTATTAGAAACTCCTGCCCTGACCCTAAACCGTATATCTGAACCTTCAAGCCAACTCCCCATCTGTGCTCTGAGTTGCTAGAATGACTCTGGTGGACGCTGGAAGATGTGGTTCTTTCTGGGACGATTGACTTTGTGTATGTGTCCAATTGCACTAAACTGATCACATTCATGACATCGGCAGTGTGCCTTTTTCAGGAATGAAGCCAATCAAGAAGGCCTTTTGCTACAAAAACCACAAGGAGTCATTTGGATTCCCACGGTTGCCTCCCTCAAACCTGACTTGAGCTGCCAGCACTGAGTCACTGTCTTTTCATTCTGGGTCACATTATTTGTGGCAAGTTCCACCTGTTCCAATATTTGGTTGATGACAAAAGTTCCCCTTGAAAACTGAGTGACAAGGACAGCTGAGAAGGCTTTCAAGCCAATTGTAGGCGAGACTGAGACAACCAATCTCCTGCAAAAGGAATGATGAAAGCAACTAGGCCAAAAAAGGGAGCTCCAATGGGCACCTCTGTCCCCAGAGATTTCTTGCGCTTAACCAGCATTGGGTGAGGTATACGTTTAAATACTAGCAGGAAAGGAAGAAATCTTACATCTCGGCAGAAAGAATACAGGCCTGAGAAACTGAGTAACTTCTAAATGCATTAATGCTAACAGAAGAGACAGAATGGGCCACATAGAGCTCTGAAGTAGGCACTTGGAAGTAATAGCCATCATGAGCCTTTCAATACTAGAATACTCTAGAAGGAAACAAGCTATAGCAGCCTTTGAGAGAAGGGAAGACATGATCCTTCTCTACCATCTTGAAAGACTCTTTCCACTAAGTCCCTTCATCCCTACCCTCCATGACACATGACCAGGTGGGGTGCTGCATTCCTGAAAATAAGGCCCAGAACCATTTTTTTCCATCAGTTTTTCATTCCACTCAACTTCTCAAAAGCACTGCCCTTCCTTACCACTCTCACCAGCAAACCAACTGAGGGCTGCATTTAATTAATAATTATTTAAGAAATAGAGAGCTGGGAGTGGTGTGCACCTGTAATCCTAGTACTTGAGAGAGTGGGCCAGAAGGATCACAGGTTCAAGGTCCTCAGCAACATAGCAAGACCCTGCCTCAAAATAAAAATAAAAAGAGTTAGGAGGTATAGCTTAGAGGTAGAGTGTACCTGGGTTCAATCCCCAGTATTACAAAAAGGGGGGGGAGGGGATGCTGACAGAATAAACTTGGGAAAGGGATATTAAAAATTATTTAAGCAACGAGCAGAGTTCTACCAGCTCTCCTCTATCTTAACCTTTCAAATCCAAGAAACAGGAAAAACACAATGTCAGGGTATGACAAAGCAGAGAAGAACTTGAAGAAAAGTCCACAGCACCTGGGGTTTTATTTCCTCTTTGCCACCTGCTATCTGTGTGACCTTGTGTTGCTAACTCCAGGGCTTCCCACCTGCCTTCCCTCTGCAGACCCGTTGATGGCTCCCTCTTGGTATGTTCTAAATCACAAGGAATGTGGCAGTTGGCATCTAGTGTCTTCCTCCTGCACCTGGAAGACGTCAATAATCAACATTTCCACTAGTCACTTAGTTAAAGAGTTTATGTCATTTCCCAAGGACACTTGTGTTTCTGGAATATGTATATTCTGATCACTACAATTCAGCATTTTACAGGATGAAAGCAGGAAATGGCTGAGACCATCACGTCCAACTCCCAATTTGTTTAAAGTCAGCCATTTAGCTGGGCATGGTGGCGCGAGCTTGTAATCTCAGTACTTGGGAGGCTGAGACAAGAGGATCCCAGGTTCACAGCCAGCCTCAGCTACTTAGTGAGGCCCATCCCAACTTAGTGAGACCCTGTTTCAAAATAAAGAATGAAAATAGGACTGGGGGTGAACCTCAGAAGTAGAATGCCCCTGGGTTCAATCCCCAGTACATAAAAAATAATAATAATTAATGAATTAATTAAAGTCAGCCCTTTATAAGTGTCTATATGGTATTAATTCTCTCTCTCTCTCTCTCTCTCTCTCTCTCTCTCTCTCTCTTTCTCTCTCTCTCCCCTTCCCTCCCTCTTCCCCCCATTATAGCTTCTTACTAAAATAATTCACTTTATAGAACAAGTATAATTTCCGGCTTGGCGAATGTCAATGACTTCAGCTCTAGTATAAACTTTGTGCCACATATCAGCCTATGTCTGAATAATCTCTGATTTTCTTGACACCTTTCTTCAACTCCTACAAGCACTGATGTTGACATGAAATTAAAACATCTGTAGATGCCCAGAACATTAAAAGTCATCACAATTTAGCATTTCTTTGGGTGGGGAAGATGTGATAGAGGGGTTTTCATTAGATGATATTCATGGTCTTTTTTATGGCCATTATGCCCCTTCCTATTATTACTAAACTTTAATCTTCTATGGAACTTTGAAATCCTGGGAAATAGTAAACAAGGAAGTGTGGGGTATGTTTCCTTGGCAAATGGGAAAAACAGTCCTGGAAATGGGCGTTTATAAAAAGTCATAAAGATGAGTTTCTGGAATGAAAAGTGAGCAGAACTATTGAATGTCAGGCATGGAAACCCTCCTTTTTACTATGACACACATGTCCAAAGGGATCTGGTGGCTTCTTCCCCATTCCTCCTAAGAATCAGGTTTTAGAGAGATTCCACTGTTCCTTACCCTTCCTGTTTTACAAGTAACACCCTGGGACCTACAGAAGTGAAATGACTTCCCCAAGCCCATGCAGTTGGTAAGAAAAGAAGAACAGCTGGGTGTAGTGGTGCACGCCTGTAATCTCTGTACCTGGAAGGCTGAGAAAGAGGATTGCAGGTTGGAGGTGAGATCCTGAGCATCTTAGGGAGATCCTGTTTCAAAGTAAAAAGAGCTGGTGTGCAGCATGGAAGTAGAACAACCCTGGGTTCAATCCCCAGTTTGAGAGATAGAGAGAGGGAGAGAAAGAGAGAGAGAGAGAAAGAGAGAGAGAGAGAGAGAGAGAGAGAGAGAGAGAGAGAGAGAGAGAGAGAGAGAGAGAGAGAGCCTTCCTATTTCTCACCGTGGCCCTTCTCCAGATGTTGTACTGCTCAGTTCCACACTCCATCCCGAGCAGCCAGGCTGGGCCCACTCATTCACACAGCAAAAGCATACTGAGAACCCACCCAACACTAAGGCAAATTCTCATTGTTAAGAACTGTGAGGTCTTCCTCCCCATCCCAAGGGAAGAAAAAAGATCAAAAATCTAAATGAACAGGTAAATACATGAGGAAAAGCCTTAGCACAGGCTTTCAAATGGGACAGACCTGGGTGCCACCCTTCACTATCTATGTGAACATGGAATTATGTGTTCTCTTATGTGAAACTGTGAAAATAAATAAATCCTCACAGTGGTATATGAGGATTAAATGAAATAGTGCTTTTTTGTCTGTGTGTGTGTGTGTGTGTGTGTGTGTGTGTGTGTGTGTGTGTGTTTTGCTGGGGATTGAACCCAAGGACATTTCACTTCTGAGCTGCACCCCCAGCCCTATTTTGTATTTTATTTTGAAACAGGGCCTTGAACCTCATGTTTAAGTCTCCCAAGTACTGGGATTATAGGTGTGTGTCACCATGCCTGGCCTGTTTTTTCGTCTTAATAGCATAATGTCCAGACATAGTAAGGAGCTCAATAAATGAGGCTCAATAGGCAAGTGGCTCAAGAACCAGGGGGAGCCAAGAGTAGTGGTACACACCTGTCATCCCAGTACTTGGGAGGTTAAGACAGGAGGATTGCAGATTAAAGGCCAGCCTTGGTAATGTAGTGAGACCCTCATCAACGTAGTGAGACCTTGTTTCAAAACAAAAAATTTAAAAAGGCTGAGGGTGTTTCTCAGAGGTAAAATGCCCCTGACTTCAATTCCCAGCACCCCCCCACCACACACACATACACACACACAAAAAAAAAAAACCAGGGAGGGAAAGAGGAAGTACTGGGGAATAGAATTGAGTAAATTATGTTATGTGCATGTACAAATATATAACAAGGAATCCCACTGTTATGTATAGTCATAATATGCCAATAAAAAAACTTATCAAGAAATAAGTAAAAGGCTGGATAATGGTGTAATTACATACTACTATGTGGATTGGGGCTGAGAGCGAAGAGGACCTGAGGTCCTTTCCTCTTCATCTTCCCAGTACACAACCTCAGAGAGCTTGCCCTCTTGCCACCTGCACCACAAGAATAGGGACAGTTATTGGTGACTTGAAAGGGGCCTTAGAATGTCTCACTTGGTTGGTTCTGTCTGCCACAGGACTTCCTCTCTCTCTCTCTCCCACTGAATTTATTAGTAAACAAACACTTTTGAATTCCTTATAGTCAATGAGTCATGCACCAGTCCAAACTTGCACACATTCCTGCAAGACACAATTTGGAACCTTTACCTAATATGTTTTTAGTTAATAGTAAAATATTACACTAAGATGAGAATTGCTCAATTAAACACCAAAATGAAAGCCAGGTATAGTGGCACGCACCTGTAATCCCAGTACTTGGAAGGCTGAGACAGGAGACTGGGCTCAATAATTTAGCAAGACCTTGATTCCAAATAAAAAACAAAAGGGCCAGTGGTGTGGCTCAGAGGTAGAATGCCCCTGGGTTCAATCCTCAGTACCAAAAAGAAAAAAAGGAAGCAGAAGTGTATAGAAAGCTTTCCCTGGAACACCCTTTCTCCACTACCTCTGTGCTTCATTCACAAGATGATAGGAGGCACCAGGAAAGCAACCTGGGAACCCTAGCACAAGCTTTCCAGGAAGAGGCAGGATAGACAGGTAAACACCAACAGAGGAGCATGGAAACACAAAGGCATTAGCACTAAGTAAAGACAGGCAGGTCCATGCTCAGAGGCAAGGAGTCTCCAAGACTGAGGTTAGCAGAACACCACTGGAGTGAAGCCAGATAGCACCTGCTGGGAAAGACTTCAAGGGAAGGAATTCTGAAGGGCAATAGGCAGAGAGATGTCAGACGTGACAAGAGACAGTAGAGTGGAGATGTCAGGAGACCAAAGAGAAAGTGTAAAAGTGAGGGAAAGTGCAAATCCTTCTAGAACATCAATGTACCCACAGGCACAGGGAAACTGAGAGCTAAGTACATCTGATTCAAAATCAGACACGCAAATTAGGGTGCCCTCTCTGGCTATTATGAGTTTATCTCTAGTGATCAGTAATGAGTCAGCTTTCTACTTACATTTATCACAGATGGAAATGTGAATGCCCCAAACCCAAAGCCAGGCACTAAGGTCAAAAGCCAGAGCTGAGTCATTGGCCTCATGGATCATTGACAGGCAGAGGCATCCAAGGGTAACAGCAGGGATTTGGGTTTTGTGATACTGGGGATTGAACTCAGGAATGTTCTACCTCCAAGCTATATCCCCCAGTCCTGCTTTATTTTTTGAAAATAGTGTCTTGCTAAGTTGCTGAGGCTGACTTCAAACCTTCAATCCTTCTGTCTCAGCCTCACAAGTACTAGGATTACAAGGGTGTACCACCATGCCCAGCATTTTTTTTTTTAACTTTTAAAAAGTGTGCAAGTCAGGGGTGGCACATGCTTGTAATCCCAGTACTTGGGAGGCTGAGACAGGAGGATCTCAGGTTCGAAGCCAGCCTCAGCAACTTAATGAGGTTCTTAGCAACCTAGTGAGACCCTATTTCCAAATAAATGAATAAATAAAATTGTTCTGAGGTTGTAGTTCAGAGGTAGAATGCCCCTAAGTTCAATCCTCAGCAACACACACACACACACACACACACACACACACACACACGTAAGAAGCTGGGTGCAGTGGTACGTACTTGTAATCCCAATACCTGGGAGACTGAGACAGGAGAATTGCAGGCTCAAGACCAGCCTCAGCAACTTAACCAGACCCTGTTTCAAAATAAAAAGGGCTGGAGGTATAACTCGGAGGTAGAATGCCTCTGGGTTCAATCCACAGTACCGAAGAAAGAAGGGGGGAGAGGGGGGAGGAAGGAAGGAAGGGAGGGAGGGAGAAGGGAGAAAGATAGCCTGATTTTTAAAAATGAAACTTTTCTAAGTGTTTTTGTTACCATGTCTTGCCAGATAATTGTAAGTTCTAAGTGACCACAAAGTATATTTTTGCTTTATGTACAACCATGTCTAATGCAACTGTACCACGTGGTCTGTAGATACTTTTATGAATACTTGCTGACTAACTGGTCATGTTTCTTAATCAGGTCATAAGACCCACACGCGTGTCCCTTTTGAGAAGCCTTGATTCGCTCCTCTACAAAGCCCTTGCTGGCAACACAAGTGACAACTGATCTAGTAAGAGAATACTTCTCATCGTACGAGCTCATGTGGAGTGATGGGTGCTGTCCGCATGTTCTCCTGGTCACTTCCAGTCCTTAGTGACTAAGGACTCCCACGGGGATAAGACAGACGGCTACAGCTGAGAAGACAGGGCTTAGAGAAGAGAAGTGGCTTCCTCAGGTCACAGAGCGAGTTGCCCAGGGGAGACCGCAGCCCCCGCCTGATTCCACACTGCGGTTATAGGAGAAGCTTAAGCATCAGACAGAATTCACAAAGAATCTTTCAAACCAATATCTCAAAATTTGTTGTTGTTGTTTTGGTGTATGTGTCACTGGAGATTGAACCCAGGGGCATTCTACCTTCGAGCTGTACCCCCTGCTCTATTTTATTTTTATTTTGAAACAGCGTCTCGCTAGGTTGATGAGAGTCTCACTACTTGCTGAGGCTGTCCTTGAACCTGCAGTTCTCCTGTCTCAGCCTTCCAAGTTGGGATTACAGTGTGTGCTACCATACCCAGCTACCTCAAATTTTATTTTTTTATTATTTATTTATTTATTTTGCAGTACTGGGATTGAACCCAAGGACTTTCTACCTCCAAGCTACACCCCCAGTCTTATTTTTTAATCTTTATTTTGAAACAGGGTCTCACTAAGTTGTAGAGGGCCTCACTAGGTAGCTAAGGCTGACCGAGAACCTGGATCCTCCGGTCTCAGCCTCCCAAGTACTGGGATTACAAGCATGCACCACCACGCCCAGCTTCAGCTACCTCAAATTTTAAAAGAGAGAAAAGCCAGGTGGGGTGGTGCGTGCATGCCTGTAATCCCAGTACTTGGAAGGCTAAAACAGAAGGATCACAGGTTCAAGGACACCCTCAGCAACCGAGTGAGACCCTCAACAATTTAGTGAGACCTTGTTTCAAAATAAACTAGGAGCTTGGTGTGGTGGTGCATATCTGTAATCCCAGTAGTTGGGAGGCTGAGATAAGAGGATGGCAGGTTCAAGAACAACCATCAATAATGTAGCAAGACTCTCAGCAATCTAGCAAAACCCTGTTTCAAACCAAAAATTTAAAAGGGGATGTAAGCCGGGCGTGGTGGCGCACGCTTGTAATCCCAGCATTCGGGAGGCTGAGACCGGAGGATCCGGGTTCGAGGCCAGCCTCAGCTATCTAGTGAGGCACTCCGCAACTTAGTGAGACCCGGTTTCGAAATAAAGAGTAAAAAATAGGGCTGGGGGTGTAGCTCGAAGGTAGAATGCCCCTGAGTTCAATCCCCAGTACCGCAAAAAAAATAAAATAAAATAAAAAATAAAAGGGGATGTATCTTGGAGAATGTCCCAGGTTCAATCACCAGTATGAGAGAGAGAGAGAGAGAGAGAGAGACTATCTTTATAAACCTCTACAATTGTTTCTCAAATGAAACCTCAAATTCAATACTTAACAAATAAGCCCCAACAATCACTACACAGGATTGGGACTAGACTCAAGACACCTAAAAATCCTTTTTCTCCATTTCCCAAGAAACAGTGATTGAATAGTGGTCACACATCCTCAGGTTCCCCTGACGCCTCCAGCTATGCACCACGATGCTGAAACCCAACCAGATTGGAAACAATTTCAGCACGGGGGCCTCGCTTCATTGTCACCGAGAGCCAAAAGCAACAGTACTAGTGGAGATACTCTCACCAGGACAATCCACGGCTTCCTACAGATACCTGCCACTCAGAACAAGGCCGTGGTCCAGGCCGCCTCCCGGCCCACCCTGCGGCCCTGGCTCTGCTCCAGTGGGAACCACTACCGCTGCTGAGTAGGCGGCCAAGCTCAACACCAGCTCCAGCTCCCACAGCACACTGGCTCCATGTTCCTGGGGATGGTGCCCTGGCCAGGCCACAGAAATAACATCAGCCCCCGCAGCAGCAGCAGCAGAGAAAGGCCAGGGTGCTCACCGTGTTGTTTCTGGAAGGGTTTGCAAGTCTGGGCCTCAGGAAACATGAGGCCTGAAAGAGGCCCCTGTTAAACAGAACTGTAGCTTTTTTTTTTTTTTTTTTTTCCGTACTGGGGATGGAACCCAGGGGTATCCTACCTCCAAGCTACACCCCCAGCCCTAGTTTTTATTCTTTATTTTGAAACAGAGTCTCTCACTAAGTTGCAGAGGGCCTCACTAAGTAGCTGAGGCTGGCTGCAAACCTGTGATCCTCCTGTTTCAACCTCAGAAGGACTGAGATTATAACTGTGTGCCACCATGCCAGGCAAACTACAGCTTTTCTTTTCCTGAATCACTCCAAGAACGATGCCCACTGCTCCTGCACCCCACTCATCCGCCTGTTTGAACCCCAATAAAAACCAATGTCACTGACAGGAAAGTCCTGAAAAAAATATAGGGGAAGGGGCCAGGGTGAGGTGGAGGCCCTGCAGAAATGCGACTTTATGGCTTAGAGAAAGAGAAGAACCTATCTAGAACCAGGGTAATGCTGATCATCATAGAAAGAAAATAAAAATCTAAAAGAAATGGGGAGGGGGTCTTTAAAACAACTCACTTTTCTTAAACAAGACACACCCTGGTCTTCAATCCCAGTACCGCAAAAAAAAAAAAAGCTCCTTAACAAGACACAACTTGGAATTCAAATCAGTTATATTTTCTGTCTAGAGAATGTATATTGAAGCCAGGTGAGGTAGTACACACCTGTAATTCCAGGTTGAGATAGAAGGATTGCAGGTTTGAGGTCAGCCTCAGCCACTTAGTGAAACCCTATTTCAAAATAAAAAATTTAAAAGTCTGGGGGTATAGCTCAGAGATATAACATACCTAAGTTTAATCCCCAGTACCACACACAGAGAAAGAAAAAAATGTTTAGTGACCACCATTATTTTTGATGGGGGGTGGTTACTGGGAATTTGGAATTCTAATATTGCTCTACAGGCCCTGCTTCCCAAGCACTCTGCACCTATTACTATATTACAAGATTTTTAAAAATATCCCTATGTCATCTCTGAATTTCATCCTTCTTTCCCATCTTTAATATCCAGGGAAAAATAAATAAACAAATAAACGGGAAGACCATGCTGTCTTTATCTGTTTGCTTTCAAGGCACAGGAGTGATTTTTTTTTGAAGACGCATATTATTTCTAAACTGCCCCCATGAACACAGGCTCAGTGGCTTTATGGATCTGCACCTTTTCACTGAGGCATGTGCTGATTTTTGTGTTTCTCCTCCCTCCCCCGCCCGCCCCACAGTGCCCAGCCCAACTCCAATCCCCTCTGCTTTGCTGAGGGAGCTGGCCCTGCACCCCTCTCCCTGCCTCCTGGCTTGCTCTCTGCCGGTTACCCTCCGTGCTGCTTCCCAAGTAGCACACTAAATTTTATTTATTTATTTATTTATTTATTTATTTATTTATTTATTTATTTATTGCAGTACTGGAGATTGAACTCAGGGGCATTCTACCTCCGAGCTATACCCCCAGCCCTTTTTTTTAATTCTTTATTTTGAAACAGGGTCTCACTAAGTTGTGGAGTGCCTCACTAAGTAGCTGAGGCTGGCCACGAACCCGGATCCTCCGGTCTTAGCCTCCCAAATGCTGGTACTACAAGCATGCACCACCCTACCCGGCTGCACACTAAAATTTAAATCTCTTTATCTTCTCCGTGTCAATCAGCTCGCTCTCTCTCTCTCTCTCTCTCTCTCTCTCTCTCTCTCTCTCTCTCTCTGACAAAACACCTAAGATAAATAATTGATAAGGAGGAAAGATTGATTTGGCTCCGGTTCCCACTGTTTCCATCCACAGTCATTGGCCCTGTTGTTTTGGGGCCTGCAGCAAGGCAGAGCATTATGGCCGGAGAGTGTGGCGGGAGAAGCATGTTTACCACTTGGTGGTCTGGAAGCAAAGTGAGAAACAGGAAGTGACTAGGCCCCACCTCTTAAAGATTCCACTACCTCCCAATAGTGTCACAGGCTGGCGACCAAGCCTTTCGCATATGAGCCTTTGAGACATCCAAGACCCAAACAGTAACATTCTCCTTGTTAACGTTTTTTAATGTTGACCCATTAGCTAGAAAAGTAATTCTTAATATTTTTTGGACATCTGATTAGAACTTTGGTCACTTTTTTTGACTCTTGGAAGCAAATCATCCATAAGCATTAAGTCCTAAATTGGTAACCCTGGGCCCAGAGTAGAAGTCTCCAAAAGGGTTCGTCCTAGATGATCTGAAAAGAGTTGGAAAAACAATTTTAGCATTTTAATTTTCACATAAACTTAATCTTAGCAAAACTGAAGAGAAAGTCACTTAAGCGTAGTCATGTCAGAGTGTGAAATGATAACTGCCCAGGCTGCCCTTCACTGGCATATCTAAGATTCCCATAAGAAAGAAAGGAAGTTCCATCACAAAGCACTTGGTGACCTCATTTCTTCTCTTTCAATGTATTGGAATAGATCACATCCTACCTTCTAGAGGACACCATCAATAGTTCATTTCATGAGATTGAGCCCTTTATAAAGTAGATTCTTGGCAATTCTTCAAAGTTAGATGAGAAACTTTAGATGATATCCTTTTCATCACTGTGACTAGGATACATGCCAAGCACAACTTAGAGGAGGAAAGGTTTACTTGGACTCAGAGCTTCAGGGGTTCAGTCCATAGTCAAAAACCAAGGTAGCAGAGTACCTGGTGGAGGGATGCCACCCTCACATCAGGTGGCTGGAAGTGGAGAAGAGGGGCCAGGAACATATATAACCATGCCCTACCTTGCCGCACTGGGGGCATGCTTTCAACATTCCAAACCCAAACCCTAACATACCCCATACTGGTGGGCTCATTATTTTGTGTCAAAAGACTGAAACAAGTTGTCCAGCTAAAAGATGACTTTTACCTTTTTCTTTTATAAAGACAAAGCTCTGGCATTGTCTGACCTATCCTGTGATGGCTAGTGGCTACCAGATACACACAAAAAGTCTTCAGAAAAGTAAATACACTTAATATTTCTCTCCGAGGCAAAGATGGCTATTTTTTTTTTTTTTTATCATACTTGGGATTGAACCCAGGGGCATTCTACCTCCAAGCTATACACCCAGCCATTTTTATTTTTTATTTTGAAACAGGATCTGGCTAAGTTGCTGAGGGCTTCACTAAGTTGCTAGAACTGGCCTTGAACCTGCCATCTTCCTGTCTCAGCCTCCCAAGTACTAGGATTATAGGTGTGTGCCACTATTTCTGGCTTGAAGATGACATTTTAGTGGTGAAAGCGAAAGTAACCTCTTTTCTAAATTAATTTGCTGTTTTGAAGATGGGTGTGCTGGGCAGTCTCTGAGATGGCCCCCACCAGCCCCCTGTGCTTGGTATCCATGCCTTTATGTAATACCCTCCTCTCAGTGTGGGATGCACCCAATGACTCTAATCAGTAGAGTATGGACAGAGTTATATCTGAGATGATACTGAGTAATGATCATGCCTTCCAGCTTATTCACCCTCTCTCACTCTTTCATGGAGGAGCCCAGTGGCAAGGGCCTACTGCCTCTGGCTAGCAGCCAGCCAGGTCCAGGGGCCTGTCAACAGGCACCTGAGTGAAGTTGAAGGGACATCTTCCTCTAGTCCAGCCTTGAGCTGACTCGAGGCCTGGCCAACACCTCAACTGCAGCTTCGTGAGAGACTCAGCCAAAAAAGCACAACTAGAATCCTGACCAACAGGAAATGTGAATAATAAATGTCTGCTGTTTGAAATACTAATTTGGAGGATAATTTGTTACAGAGCTAGAGATAGCTCATACAATTGGGGAAATGTTTACCCATCATTGAATTGATGGCTGGAAATAACGTGAATGCATCTCACTAAAACAAAACCGTCTCCTTTCTGCACATTAAATAAAATAGGAACACAACTTCCTAATCTAGTTTAAAATCTTTCCAATGAAGACTATCCATGGGTTTGAACAAATTGCTTAAAATAAAACACTTTCCAAAGAGTTATAAGAATGAATGACATCAGGAAAGATAGAGAGTTATTAATGAAATTTCAAGAAAAACCTGATTATATATGGCTGAGATTGAAAAAAAAAAAAGCATAATGATTTAGTTTTGTCAGCAAACATTCCTTCAACTGGATCTGTCTCTCTTTGTAAAGTGTCTCATTTTTAAAGAAATGAACTTAGAATGAAATGAACCTAGAACCAGTCCTTTAAAAATACTCTACCACAAAGTGTTAAATTAAAATGTATGTGTGTTTTTGTTTTGTTTTGTTTTGTTTTGTTTTGTTTGTGGGTGGGTGGCATTAGGGATTGAACTCAGAGGCATTCTACCTCCGAGCTTTACTCTCAGCTCTATTTTATTTTTTATTTGGAAACAGGGTTTCCCTAGGTTGATGAGAGTCTCACTACTTGATAAGCCTGTCCTCGAACCTGCGATCTTCTTGTCTCAGCCTCCCAAGTACTAGGATTACATGCATGCACCACCACAGCTGACTTAAATCAAATTTTTTAAAAATATAAAAACATTTTTTAACATTGGTCATTCTAATATTTAAGAAAAAAATATTAGTGGTACTGGAATTAAACCCAGGGACATCCTATCTCTAAGATACATGCCCACCCCTATTTTTAAAATGTATTTATTTATTTATTATTTTATGTTTGGCTGAACCCAGGGACATTCTGCCTCTGAGTTATACCCCCAGCCCTATTTTATTTTTATTTTGAAAGAGGGTGTCGCTAAGTTGCCTGGCTAAGTTGCTGAGGCTGGCTTCGAGCCTGCAATCCTCCTGTCTCAGCCTCCCAAGTACTGGGATTACAGGCATGGATCGCCACACCCAGTTTAAGAAAATTTTTGTGGGAGCAAAATAAAGACATATCTTTAAATATTCTCATCTGTAATTAATCTCATCTTTGTGTATTTTATTAGGGATATAATAAACTAATCTGATAGCACATGTATATAAATAAATAAATAAATATCCATATAAATGATTAAGTAACTGTATCGTGTGTGGCAGGAGTGTACTGGGGATTGAACCACATTCTACCTCTAAGCCACACCCCTAGCCCTATTTTATTTTATTTTGATACGGGGTCTCACTAAGTTGCAGAGGGCCTTGCTAAGTTGCTGAGGCTGGCTGCAAACCTGCAATCCTCCTGTCTCAGCCTCCCAAGTACTGAGATTACAGGTATGCCCCACCACGTCTAGCCTGGGGAAGTAACAACATATTTTAAAGGGGATGTGCCTGAGTTATTTTTACTATTAGGTGTAAGCAACTGAAAGTGTGTATATAGTCCTGAACTTGAAGATAAGGCCCAGTGCTTTCCCCTGCACTTGGAGCCTCCTGCAACTCTCAGGACCCCCTTGAGTGAGCTTAGGAGCAGTCTCCCTTTCCCGCACCACCCAGAGACTCTCAACCCCCATGTCCACTAAGAATTCCTACTTGCTTTTTCAATGCTCAATATACTTGCCAACCATTTCTTAACATTTTCTTTCCTTCCCTTTCTCCTCTTCATAATGCTTTCACGGGCTTTGTAATTTTTTTGCTACAGGACTTACATACTATGTTATATTTTAAGGATTTGTTTCTTTTCCATCTACCTTTACCAAACTGAGGGCTTTCTACAAAATTTGCTTAGCAGCAGGTGATCTGCTGAATATTCTGTTGAATACATGCAGGAGTGAATGAAAAAAAAATTATTCAGAACATTTTTCTCTAGAGCTAAAAGTGTAAATAACAAGTTAAGAGGGAAACTCCTTTCAGCTCATCCTGGCAAGATATCTGTATACCTCACCAACAAGATTATTTATTTATTTATTTATTTTATTTTGTACTGGGGATCGAACCCAGGGGCATTCTACCTCTGAGCTACACTTCCACCTCTTTTTATTTTTTTATCTTGAAACAGGGTCTTTCTAAATTACAGAAGCTGGTCTCAAACCTGTGATCCTTTTGTCTCAACCTCCCAAGTACTGGGATTACAAGAATGTACCACCATGCCTGGCTAATATTTAATTTAATATTTTTTTAAAAATCAATTAAAAGCCAGATATGGTGGTGCACATTTATAATCCCAGAACTTGAAAGGCTGAGACAGGAAGATTGCAGTCTTATGGCCAGCCTCAGCTACTTAAGTGAGGCCTTCCACAACTTAGTGAGACTCTGTTTCAAAATAAAGAATAAAAATAGGGGTGAGGGTGTACCTCAGAGGTAGAGTGCCCCTGGGTTCAATCCCCAGTTCAGTCAAAAACAAACAAACAAAAATACTTAAAAATTGGTTTAAGTACCAGATCCAACATTTTTAGAAGACATCTTTAAGTTTTTAATAATACTGCTTTAATAGCTACATTCTTTCAAAAGAAGGTAAAACTCTAATTTAAATCTTATGTTCAATTCTTTTTTTTTTTTTTTTTTTGCGGTACTGGGGGTTGAACTCAGGGGCGTTCTACCTCCGAGCTACACCCCCAGCCCTATTTTTTATTCTTTATTTTGAAACCGGGTCTCACTAAGTTGCAGAGTGCCTCACTAGGTAGCTGAGGCTGGCCTCGAACCGGATCCTCCGGTCTCAGCCTCCCGAATGCTGGGATTACAAGCGTGCGCCACCACGCCCGGCTCTTATGTTCAATTCTTAAAATATCAATTGCCACTGAAAAATCTCTCCCACATCTCCAACTTGCTCAATAATCATTCTCTTGTATCCAAAGTACTTCCTCTATAGGAAATATATTGTTTTAAAAAATATCTAAGTCTGCAAAGCATAATATTTTAATGACCTCTCTATGCCAATCCTCCCAAAAAGGTAAAAGATAAAATTAACAATTTTTATAATATAGATATGCCTTGTTACAACATTGAGACAGCAGAAAAATATTCTACCTTCAGTCTATACCCCCAACCCTTTTACCTTTTTGTTTTGAAACAGGGTCTCACTAGGTTGCTGAGAGTCTCACTAACTAAGGCTGTGCTAGAACCTGCAATCCTGTCTCAGCCTACCAAGTACTGAGATTACAGGTATGCACCACCATGCCCAGCTTTTATTTTTATTTTGAAACAGGATCTAGATATATTGCTGAGGGCCTTGCTAAATTGCTGAGGCTAGCCTCAAACCTGTGATCCTCCTGTCTCACCCTCCCAAATAGTGGAATTACGGGCATGTGTCACCATGCCTGGATGAGAAGTATTATTTATTCTCTACCTGTACTTCACACTTCTTTATCATTGCACAGAAATACAGATATGAATCAATAAATTTTGTAATAAAAACTCGTAATGAGAGGATTGACACCTTAATGATGGGGTTAAAACTCAATTTTTCCTTTTTAGTTAATGCATAATTGTATATATTAATGGGATGCAGTGTGATAGTTTGATGCCATACGCAATATGCAATGATCAAATTAGAGTTACTAGCATACCCATCAACTCAAACATTTATCATTTCTTTGTGTTGGTAACATTCTTCAGCTAGAAGATCTAGCAATTTTTTACTTACACAATAAACTGTTAATTACATTCACCCTATGGTGCGATAGACTCCCATGGTTTACTCCTCCTAACTGTATTTTCATATCCATTAAAATGAACCTCTCTCCATTCCTTCTTCCCTCTACCCTCCCTTCTACACAGATTTCTCACAACTCTGTGCAAGCAGCATTACCCAAAGTGAAAGAGCCAGACTGCCTCAGTGAAATCCACCTCTGCTACCTCTTGGCTCTGTAATCTTAGATACATTAAATATCCTCATTGAGCCAGGTGTGGTGGGCACATGCCTGTAATCCCAGTGCTTGGGAGACTGAGACAGGAGGATCACAAGACTAGCCTCAGCAATTTAGTGAGACTCTCAGCAACCTAGGGAGACCCTGTTTAAAAAAAAAAACTTAAAAGGGGAGAGGGGAGCTGGGAGTGTATTTCAGAGGTAAAGTGCCTCTGGGTTCAATCCCCAGTACCAGACAGAGGATGATGAAGATGATAGATAGATAGATAGATAGATAGATAGATAGATAGATAGATAGATAGATAGATAGATATAAGTAATAGATCCTCATTGCACCTCTGTTTCCTCATCTGATAAAATAGGGCAATAATAGTTACCATATATAGGTGCGGCACAGAGTAAAAGTTCAATAAATGTTGCCTGTTATCTGTTGCCCTTGTACAAAGGTCTTAAGTAAATGAGCATTAAACTCCCAGGCTAACCACCCTTGTACTGCTAGTGAATGCACACATGCACCCACAGAGGTAAAGAGGTTAAGGAATCAAAGAACCATGTTAAGAAAGCATGTTAAAGTTCTGTCTGCTTTTCTTATCATTGCAGCCCCAATGTCCGGCACACAGTAGTTACTCAGTGCATGTTTGTTGGTTGATTCAGAATTCCCTATATGTTCCTTCCTTGTGCTCACAATGTGGTTCAGACCGCTCTTTCTAAATAGAAGCCTTCTCAGGCTGGCTATTGTCAGAAGCAGGATGTGGGAAAACAGTTAATGCGGCTGATGTTGCAGGAAAAGCCAAGGAGGACATGAGAGGAAATGACAGTTCAACAGGGACCAGCATTCTATCAGTAGTTTAATGGGAAATGATTCACAAATGCAGTATCCAACACAGTACAAGACGTCCCAGTACTTCAGAAAGTAAAGGTTGGCTTCAAAACAAACAAACAACCTTGGCAAGTTCCAACTTAGAATAAGGACACTAAAAGTTAAATCAATTCTATTATCAGAATTCTTTCAGCTTCAAGTACCTAGCACAAGGTTAACTAGGGCAAGAAAGGAATATTATGATCAGAAGAGAGACCAGAAGAGTAGTAGAAATGGACTCGGGGAGGGAAGAGGGGAAAGAGGAGGCACAGGAGAAAAGAAAGACCATATGATGTCTTGTGCATATATGAATGTATAACTATGAATTTCTCTATCATGTATGAGGACGGAGGAGGAAGATAGGGAGAAGAAAACAAACCAAAAAAGGTATGCACATATATGAATGTATCACTCCAATTACAATGTGCCAATAAAAATTATTTTTAAAAAGAAAGGTAGCTGGGCATGGTGGCACATGCATGTAATTCCAGTATGTGGGAAGCTGAGACAGGAGGAACACAAGTTCTAGGCCAACCTCAGCAACTTAATGAGAGCCTCAGCAACTTAGCGTGATCTTATTTCAAAATAAAAAATAAGACAGAGCTGGGAGTGTAGCTTGGAGGTAGAATGTTCCTGGGTTCAACTTCCAGTACCCCCCCAAATTTTTTTTAATTTAATTTAATTTTAAAATAAATGAATTTTATGGGCTCAGGTAAATATTAAACTTAAATGTTTGTCTCAGGGATTTCAAAACTATCTTCAGGGGGTCTGCCAGGCTATCTACCCCTCCCCCTATATATCCATCCATCCCTCAAATTCCTGGTCTATCACTCTAGTTTGTTATTTTTCTCTTACTTCAGACAAGTTTCCTCCACTTTGCAGAGGGTAAAAGAGCAAGGCCACCAACAACCCCAGACAAGCAGAGCTCCAGCTCATTTGCCAGAAATGAAAGGTTCATTTTCCCTCAGGTCCAGAGAAGGATGCTGAGAGACAAGAGCAATGTTCATTCACCACGTCCACAAGGGAAAACACACTCAAAATTCTACTACTTACGACTCCAACACACAAACCTCCTTCCATCTCATGCTGCCTTCCAGCATTAGTGAATGACTTTTTTGGGGGGGAGGGAGGCTAAGGATTGAACCCAGGGGAGTTCTACCTCTGAGCTACACCCCCAGCCTATTTTATTTTTAATTTGAAATGGAGTCTCACTATTTTGCTAAGGGCCTAAATTGCTGAGGTTGGGCTCAAACCAGTGATCCTCCTGTCTCAGCTTCCTAAGTACTAGGATTATAGGCATGGGCCTCCACACCCTGCAAGTGAAAGACTGTTATATAGCATCCTGATATATATTTCTTCACTTAACTTTTGGGCATAAGCATTTCACCTGCTTCTACATAGGCTTTATATGATCAGCTTTTATTTCATGTTGAACACTTAATGAAGTCATTATGCAATAATTTGCTCATCATTTCCTTAATGATTAATAATTATGTCATTCCTAGATGTTGCTACATTTTGAAAATGTAGTAATTATTCTCTTCTTACTTAGAACATGTTACTTTTAATAAGTATTTCCTTAAGATAATTCCCAGAAATTAAATTAATGAGTCGAACGGTAATAATCTGTACAAACATGCTGTGCTAGAATCCAACTCCTGGATACCTCTCTCCATCTCTTAATCCCAAATTTGGCCAGGAAAGGATGCTGGTTCTCAGGGTCTTCAAACTCCACCACTGGTTTGGGGTAGGAAAGAAGGGAGGGAAAGGGGAAATACAGGGAATGACACCAACCGTATAATGTCATGGGCATACATGAATATATAACTATGAATCTCTATCACGCACGGCCTTTGTAACTGCACATTTGTTGAGGGCAAGTTTGAATATTCCCTACATGGTGCAGAGCCTGGTATCCCATAAACAATATCAGAGAGGTATGAGATGAGCAAAGCATGATAGAAAATCTGGGCCTGTTCCACTGGATGCCAAGCACTAGAGGAGGCCTTTGTCTAAGTGTTTTGGAGTGCCCATATCACACCTCCATGGGATAGGATTTTATTTGCCCAATTTTCAAGCAAAAATAGAAATTATCATCCAATGAATTTCATTCTTTTTTTTTTTTTTTTTTTTTTTTGCGGTACTGGGGATTGAACTCAGGGGCATTCTACCTCTGAGATATACCCCCAGCCCTATTTTTTATTCTTTATTTTGAAACCGAGTCTCACTAAGTTGCAGATGGCCTCACTAGATAGCTGAGGCTGGCCGCGAACCCGGATCCTCCGGTCTCAGCCTCCCGAATGCTGGGATTACAAGCGTGCGTCACCACGCCCGGCCAATGAATTTCATTCTATCAGACTGTTTATAGTCTGAAAAACATATTCCCCTTTTTCTACCTGTGGCCTAACTGATTTGAAATAATTTGCTCTAAAACACAGTCAGAAGTCTACAGAACCCTTAATGTTACCACGAGACGTGTGTTCTCTGTTAGAAAAGACCAAATTGATGAGATCTCATCCAGATGAGAGCCCTCACTCTTTTCCTTTTCTCTTTTGTTGGTTATCATGAGATCTTGGCATTTTGAATAGGATTATGCCATTTGGGCTGGGCACTTAAGATTTCCCTAAAGGCCTAAGCTGAGTAATTTTCAGGTAATGAGCTTTGATGTCTGAGTCACCTCCTGAGCCTGTGCCATGGATTTGCTGTGAAAGCATCAGTAGTTCTAGAACTTCACAAACTGATCTTGGGACTTGAATTTGAATCATTTTCAAGGCCTCTTCCAAAGTGGTTTTGCCCTCCTGACCTGTACTCTGTCACAGCTGCATTTACCCAGACAGCTGAAGAAAAGGACACTGTTATTTCCCTGGTGTTTCTGCCTTTGTGGAGTAACCTTTAAGTCACCCTGAGTTCTCTTCACCCTCAAGGGCAGAGGTACAACACAGACAACCTCCTCCCCAGCCTGGAAAAGTACTGGGGGTGCGATGCAGAGGAAATCAGGTCCTGCCTACTCTCCAGCTGTAGGTGCCGGGAGTCGATCTTTAGTTCTCCAGGGCTCTGAGAGGAAGTGGCTCAAAGTTATATGCAGAGAGAGCATTGATATCAGTATGCAACATCAGTGTACAAATGTATAGTAAAACTCTTGAAGCAAGACCCTACTGGTTCAAAATTTAGGATCATAAAATTGGCACTCTCGCTTTTCACAGAGTTCAGCTCTTGGAGGAAGAGAGACTTGCTAGAACTCACCCAGCTATGGAGCAACGGAGCAGCAGATTGAAGGTGGTTCCCCTACGTTCCACCCCAGTGCCCTGCTTATGAATGAATACGGACCTTAAAAGGAAGAAAACACTGAGGTTTAACTTTATTCTATGATAAAATTATTTATCCTCTTAAAGTAGCATAACTGAGAGTATAGAGATGAAGGTAGGCAGAATGGTATGCTTTTCTGCTTAAAAAAGCTCTAAGGGGAAAAGAAGATTAGAGTGAAGTCTACTCTTCGCTTTACAGGTTGGGTGATCTTGGGAAAGTTGGTTGACCATTGTGAACTTCAAAACTTTTGACACTGAAAAATGGGCCTACTTATAGGGTTATTGGGAAAATGAAATAAGACAGGGTAACTAGCTGAATTTAGCAGGCACTCAGGAAGTGTTCCTTCCCTTCCTTGAAACAGCTGTAAGTCCACCACCATTCTATATCCATGCATTCAAGAGTTCCCCGAGGGACCCTTACTTAAAGGTTTTGAGTCTGGTATTAAGTTTATTTATTTGCTAAATTGTTTATTGTCTGCCTCCTCCCACTAGGAGGCATGCTCAAAGAGGACAGCCCTTTCCTGTCCTGCTCCCTTTTATCCTGAGGCCGAGGCCTGGCCCCTAGTAACAGAAAAATTTGGCAAACAACATAAAGAAATTAAAAACCCAAGAAGAAAAAGTAAAATTGCTTTCCCCCACCATCATGTTTTTTGAGAAATGTAATTTTTCTCCTAAATTTATCCTATGTAAAGAATATGGTTAGCCGGGCGTGGTGGCGCACGCTTGTAATCCCAGCATTCGGGAGGCTGAGACCAGAGGATCCCAGTTCGCGGCCAGCCTCAGCTACCTAGTGAGGCACTCCGCAACTTAGTGAGACTCGGTTTCAAATATAAAGAATAAAAAAAAAACAGGGCTGGGGGTATATCTCGGAGGTAGAATGCCCCTGAGTTCAATCCCCAGTACCGCAAAAAAAAAAAAAAGAATATGGTTATATGTATATTTTTGTTTATGTATGTATACGCATATGTATCAAATACAGTGTATGCTAATATATTAAGTTATACATTTGATAAACTATATTGGAAGATCAAAATAAAGATATACCATATGTGAGATAGGGGGTGTTACTGGAGAGAGAAAAGTAAAGGGATAGGCACTTGGAGAGAAACAAAGATAAGCTGCAAATTTATTTACTAATTTATTCATTCATTCATTTATTTAAGTTTTGTAGTGCTGATGATTGAACCCAAGGCCTTGCACAGACTAGGCAAATGTTCTACCACTGACCTACACTCTCAACTCCTCTACTTTTTTTTTATTTTTGCGGTACTGGGGATTGAGCCCAGGGGCATTCTACCTCCGAGCTCCACCCCCAGACCTATTTTTTTATTATTTATTTTGAAACAGAGTCTCACTAAGTTGTGGAGGGCCTCACTAAGTAGCTGAGGCTGGCTGTGAACCGGATCCTCCAGTCTCAGCCTCCCAAATGCTGGGATTACAAGCATGTCCCACCACGCCTGGCAACTCCTCTACTTTTTATATTGAAAATGATAAGGTGGGTGTGGTGGTACACACCTGTAAACCCAGTACCTGGTAGGCTGAGACAGGAAGGTCACAGGTTCAAGGCCAGCCTTAGCCACTTAGAGAGACCCTCAACAACCTAACAAGACCTTGTTTCAAAATAAAAATTAAGCCGGGTATGGTGGTGCACGCTTGCAATCCCAGTACCTGGGAAGTTGAGATAGGAAGATCACAGGTTCAAGGACAGTCTCAAAAGTAGTTAGACTCTCATCAACCTAGTGGGACGCTGTTTCAAAGTAAAATAAAATACGGCTAGGGTTGTAGAAATAAAATAAAATACATGATAGATAATGTCAAAAACACAAAAGCTGACTGAATCAGAGAAACTGAATGCGAAAGAGACATTGATATAAAAGAAGTGGGCAGAAACTGATTCTGTCCTAACAACTTAAGAAGTAAATAGTCCTATTCCAAGTGGACAGATGGGGAAATCAACTCTAAGCAATTTGTCCCAGGTTGAGTAGACAGCAAACAACTGGGCCTATGGGGAAGCAAGGGCAGGGGTGTTAGACATCAGCTCCTGTTCCTGCACCAAGGTCTCAGCTTGATTTTCCAGAAGATCCAACTAGCATGGGCAGAATTTGCAGGGAGAACCTTTAAAATCATCATTCTTAGAACAAAGTCACTCACCAGAGCAGTGGGATCACCAAATGTCCTTTAGGCAAATACTGTATTTGCAAACATTGACCCTTACACATACTTATAAGGGAGACACTGTGTTAGACAGCTTTCATCAGCTTATGACCGTTAATAACCCCAAAATCTCAGGGCTTTTCCACAACTAAGGTTTGTCTCTCATTCACACTGCGTGTGTTCGCAGTGAATCCATGTAGCTTCCTTATTCAGGATCCAGGCTGGAGGAGCAGCTCCCCTGGGGGGAACATGCTGGACTCTTATCAGGGGGAAAGAATGACAAACTGACATGGCCTTGAAAGTGTCTGCCCGGAACTTTCTGTTCACACCTGATATACATGGCTTCCTCTTGCTCTATTGGCCAAAGCAAGTCATATGACCAAGCCTGCAGCCAATGGAAAGGAGGTAGACTCCCTCCACAGAGGGCACCATAAATTATGTGACTACAAGCAGTCATGCATAAAACTCTTACAGCATGCAGTGAGTGTGAACAATAAGACAATACTCCACAGGTGCTGCATTCTCTGCTTTTTCTAATCAACATTACATAGGGGTTTGTTCTAGTTTCCAGCAAACATACTAACACTTGCTTTTTATCACTTACAGAAAGTATTTCTTTCAGAGGCACAGGCTGCTGGAGAAAGTGTCAAATATTTTCTGTAGTTCCCAGAAACTGTTCCTCTTCTCTGGAGAAAATGCAATAAATAATAAACATTCCCCAAACCCATTCTACTCTCCTATAGTTCCTCCAAAATGGTATGGCCTCACAAAATTGAAATATATTCTCTTAGGCCCATAGATTTTAGTTAGATAATAACAGTACTTCAAAAGAAACAAAGAGCATCAATGCCCAGGCTGGGTTCATTTTGTTAAACAATGGTTTGGAATTTTCCCATTGTGGGTGTTAAGTGGAAGGAAATTCCTTTAGAAATGCCTGGTGCTTGATCTAAGGTTCTGTTGTTAACGGATTTTAATTAGGTGATCTGCATTTTTGTTTTGCCCTGGACTCCACAAATTATGTAGCCAATCTGGCTCAGAATAAATGTTGTCTTCCCTAGCACACTTCTCCCAATGCCTCTGGTGAAATCAGGTGCCTCTCCTAGGTATTCTCCTATGGGCCTGTGACTATAGCCCTGGACACTCTGCACTGGAATTTATTTACTTATGATCTTACCCTCTGGTTCATGGGTTCCTTGAAAGCAGAAGCAATGACTAAGTCACCATTATATCCCCACATCCTGCTACCTAACAAATAAATATTTGCTGAAAAAACAATTCTCAGACATAGCAGTATCTTCCTAAAATTTCCAGTCTTGTGAATTTTTTTCTCTAATTAAAAAACAAACAAAAAAACCCTGCTCCATCTTGCTCTAGCATTCGTCCTATGCTCTGCTACATATATCAATTGGTAAACTGATACTAGCTGAGTCCTCTTCATCTACCTTCATGCTACTTTCCCCAGAGGGATACAGGACTGCAGCTGGAATCTCAGATCACTTGGATCTGTACTCCAGGTTTACTTTTCTCCTCCCATACAATATAGAAAAATCATATACAGTAGCTGTTGATTTTAATACTTGAAGTTCCTGGCTTCTGTCAAAAGCACAGGACAAGAGACAAATGCAAATTACCACGCCTCAAAGGAAAAGCTAGAAATTTACACAGCATACATTATTCAGATCCTACACAGGAATTAATGCCTCTATTTTAAACTAATAAGGTAGTTCTGATGCACAGCAAGTAGTAAATACAGAATAAATTTCAATAAACCATAAAAGGACCTGCATCTCTTTCTATATTCCTATCTCTGAATAAAAATAAACTGTAGCACGTGGCACTTGTGTTATAAAAAGTCCTGGGCAGTGAACCAAAAACCAAATTGGGAGAAATTACTATCATGTCCGCATTGTTTTATGGCACAGGCATCATGGCAAAAGCACACAGGCTTGGGGTGGAAATATTCCTGAGGTCAAGTCGCTGACTCTGCTTACTAGTTGTGCCATCTTGGGTTATTTACAAAAAACTCTCTGAGCCAGTTTCCTTGTATTTTAAGTGTGGATAACAGTATTATTCTCCCCACAGGCTCGTTAAGGAGAATAGTGAGAAGTTATACATACAGAGCTCTTGGCACAGGGCCTGACAGACTCAGCCTCAAGGAGCTGCTTTCAAATCCTTCCAGCAGCTCTAGAACCCAATTCCCAAGAGCTCAACACCCCTCCTCTACCTTGACTCCTTTCATGTTCTTTTCCCTTCTTCCTCCTCTCTAGATTAACCTCTAGTTATAGAGTTATAGATTCCATCAATCACAAGCACACAATGGCCAACCATACATCTTTTTTTTTTTTTTTTTTTTGCAGTACTAGGGATTGAACTCAGGGGCACTCTATCTCCGAGCTACACTCCCAGCCCTATTTTTTATTCTTTATTTTGAAACCGAGTCTCACTAAGTTGTGGAGTGCCTCACTAGGTAGTTGAGGCTGGCCACGAACCGGATCCTCTGGTCTCAGCCTCCCGAATGCTGGGATTACAAGGGTGCGCCACCACGCCCGGCCCAACCATACATCTTTTTAAAGAAATACCCTCACGTCTTGGGTTTCTGTGGAACAATTTCTTCAGTAATGGAGAATTGTATGAGCTTTAAAGATATACAAGTAAACATACTTCAGGGGACATCAATAATTCAAAAAGGTCTGTTAGAAACAAATTTCCGTGGCATCACAAGAAAACACACATATTCTAAAGCAGCTTGGCCAGGCCAATTTTCCCTTTGCAAAAAGGGATCCTGCCACCAATAAAGTCAGGTGTGCAGGAACAACATGGCAGAAAACTGCTAGGTGTTTTATTTCCAGCTTAGGGCTTCTGTGCTGTGCACCTCTTGGTGGGAGCATGGACTCACAATCTGTATGCCATCGGCTGAAGGGGATGCGGAGGAGGGGTTGGCATTCACAATTTCCAGGAAATGCTATCTTTACAAAAAAATACAAGCACACTCAAGGTTACACAATGATGGTTCTACAAAATGGAGCCTAAGTCAAGCTATTCCTTTGATAGAAAAGATCTAATTATAGTCTCACAACTCAAAAGCATACAAAAAGACGTCTGTGTTGCTTTACTAGAAGAAGAAATGGTGTCCATTTTCCCAGTGATAATTTTGAGTAACAAAGCTATTAAGTTTTATATATTTTAACTTTCCTTCTTATTAAATTCTCTTATTGTTTCCAAAAGTATTATCTTTGAGTTTCTATTTTTATCAAATAGACAATCATATCACTTACAGATAGTGATAATTCTGCTCTCTCCTTTCCAAAGATACGCATGTCCATTTCATTTTCATTTTTCTTTTTTCTTTTTGTACTGGAAGTTGAACCCAGAGGTATTCTATACCCTCAGCTCTTTTTTATGTTTTATTTTGAAACAGGGTCTCACTAAGTTCCTGAGGTTAGCCTTGAACCTGTGATCCACCATTTTTCTTTTCTTTTCTTTCTTTTTTTTTTTTTTTTTTTTTTTTTTTTTTTTTTTTTTTTTTTTTTTTTTTTTTTTTTTTTTTTTTTTTTTTTTTTTTTTTTTTTTTTTTTGTGGTACTGGGGATTGAACCCCAGGGGGTTCTATCACTGAGCTACACCCCCAGCCCGATTTTATCTTTTTATTTTGAAACAGGGTCTCACTAAGTTGCAGAGGGCCTCACTAAGTAGCTGAGGCTGACCGTGAACCTGTGATCCTCCTGTCTCAACCTCCCAAGTACAAGCATATGCCACCATGCCCAGCTCATCTCCTAAATGAAGTATTCCAACAGAATTTCTGTATTTATTTACTCACGCTTGTATTTCTGGAAATTAACCCCATTTTTATAGTCAGGGAGAAAAGTCACAAAATATTTTTATAATATGTAAGAATTTTTAATTTAGTGACTCAAAACATAGAATACAATTGACAGGACCATGCAATTGATGCAAAAGCCATTTTGGAAAAATACTAATTTTGTTTTCTCTTTCCTGGTAAGTCATAGTTGTAAAGTCGATAAAAGAAAAGAAGATTAAAGTTGGTTTATGTTTAGGAGGCTAAGTAATTCACTGAATTAGCTACTGCTAATCTCACTTTAAAAAACAGAATCATGTTTCTCCATGGAAAGTTAGAAAACGTTAAATCTACTTATCTCTTTTACATTACTTCCTATTTACCAATGATCTCAAAAAACATTGAAATAGCTGAAGATTTCATTTGTATATGCAAACGCACTGAAATGAGGTTGCATAAGTAAATTTTTACACTACATCTGTAAGCCAGGCTTTCCTGGGGTGTTGCATTTGTCCTAATAAAATAAAACAGATTAAGAACAATGACAGAGTGTTCATTTCTAAAGCCAAAGAAAATGGGACTGTGACTTCCTAGCATCTTGCCCAAGCTCATTTGTAGGTGGCAGAGCCTGGCCTCCAGCTCCCGTTTCCTGTCATGCACAGCACAGATTCCTTTCATAGTACTCTTTCTTTCTCTTAACTTTACGCAATTAGAAACATTCAAATTTGTCTCCCCACCTTTGTCAGATTTGTTTCCTCTGCAATGAAGACATTTTCTCCCACTGTTACCTTTGCATATTATTTTAGTAAGAAATTGGCTCTTATAAAATGCACGTCATTTTTTATTATTTTTATTTTATGGCATCCGTTCCCTAGAGGTTCAAAGATCTAATATATGTTTGAAGAGAGTAAATTCTTACAACAGTCCTGTGTGGGGGGAACTAGAAATGATGAGTCTCACCATATAAATCAACATTCTAATCACTGAAAAATAAGGCGCGCCCATTCATAAGTGTCACAAAGCACTCCAGACTGAATAGGAAGGAATATCTGAGTGGGACTGATAACAGTGAGGCCCGAAGAGGAAGCTCAGCAGCCCATTACAAGCTATTGAAAAGTTCCATAGGGGGGAAAAAATGACATTCAGCAGGAAATTCCTGACCAGTAGTGTAATCTTTTACAT
Source organism: Graphiurus murinus (assembly GCA_004027655.1). Taxonomy (NCBI): domain Eukaryota; kingdom Metazoa; phylum Chordata; class Mammalia; order Rodentia; family Gliridae; genus Graphiurus; species Graphiurus murinus. The sequence continues at coordinate 60,968 of PVLC010001072.1, forward strand.
TGACGTGTTGGCAGATAAATGGATTTTTTTATGATTTTGCTTATGCCTGCTGCTTATGGCTCATTTAGATATGTCATCTTGCAAATGTATTATAACTTCACTCTAACTCTGCTTACTGGGACAATTCAGTAAATTGTAGGTCCATCTTAATCTCCTCAAAATACTCTCAGCCTTTCGCCCAAAAATGGGCAAAGAGATTATTGGTAACTAAAATACCAAAAGAAACTTACTTTTAGTTAGTCCCCAGGAAAAGCATTATGTCAAATACTAGATATACAAATAATCTAATTTACTATTATGATATATAAGAAATTAGCGCCAGGCGAGGTGGAGCACCCTTGTAATCCCAGTACTTGGGAGGCTAAAACAGGAGGATCACAGGTTCGCCGGCCAGCATCCGGTACTTAGTGAGAACCTGTTTCAAAATAAAGAATAAAAAATAGGACTAGGGGTGTAGTTCAGAGGTAGAGTGCCCCTGAGTTCAATCCTCTGTATCACAAAAAGAAATTAGACAGTGAGAAATTTTAAATATAGATTAAGGTCACAACCACAGGACTATCAACATGGCACTAAGAATAAAGAGCTTTAAAGTAAATGAAAAGTCAGGCATGGTGGCGCAAGCTTGTAATCCCAGTACTTAGAAGGCTGAGACAGGAAGGTCACAGGTTCTCGGTCAGCCTCAGCTACCTAATGAGGCCCTCCACAACTTAATGAGACCCTGTTTCAAAATTAAAAAAAAATAAATGGGGCTGGAGGTGTAGCTTGGAGGTAGAATGTCCCTGGGTTCAATCTCCAGTACCACAAAAATAAATAAATAAATAAAGTAAATAAGCCAAATGCAATGGCACACACTTGTAATTCTAGTACTTGGGAAGCTGAGATAGGAGGATCACAGGTTCAAATCCAGCCTCAGCAATTTGGCAAGATCCTGTTTCAAAATAAAAAGGGATGGGGGTGTATCTCGGAGGTAGAATGCTCCTGGGTCCAACCTCCAGTACCAAAAATAAATAAATGAAATAAATGTGTACTGGAACTCCATATATATGAAAATACTAACCTAGCTGTTTCATTTATATCATCTCATTCCTATAAAATCTGTGTTATACTCATGATCTCATTTCTATAAATCAGGATTATACTCAGTGTGTGTGTGTGTGTGTGTGTGTGTGTGTGTGTGTGTGTGTGTGTGTGGTTCTGGGAATTGAATCAGGAGCATTCTATCAAGCTACAACCCCCAGCCCTATTTTATTTTTTATTTTGAAACAGGGTCTCATTAAATTGCTGAGGCAGGCCATGAACTTGTGATCTTCCAATCTTAGCCTCCCAAGAACTGGGATTACGGGTGTGCGCCACCACACCTGATTTATTATGTTCATTCCACAGACCAGAAAATGGAGTTTCTATGAGATTAATTTACAGAGTCCCTGCCCTTTCACCTCCTAGGCAGAACTAAGTTTAGTAATTCTGGCTCTACCACTTTTTGCCTATGCATCACTGGGCAAACACGGAAAGTCTCTGGGCCATTTTTCGTCACTTACAAAGTGAAAGTGATGATATACACCTCATCTCCACAGGTTACTAAAATACACTTAACAAACAACAGAGGGCAAATGGCCTCTGCCATTAAAGATGGTTAAACCAGTAAGACCAAGTGATGGGGGTTGATTTCCAAACTCCTCCTGATACTTTGTTTGGACTCTCTGTTTTCAAATGCTGATGATGCAATACTGAGCCTCTGGGCAAGGTCCTAAGGGTTGCTAACGAATCATTTCCTACATATTCATACGCAAGATATGCCTGGGTAGAACTGGCTCCCATCCTGCTTTATCTTAACAATCCAGACATTGCAGGTATACAACAATTGCTCTTGTTCCTAATTTCACATCTAGGAGCCTAAAATTCCCTCTCTGCAGATATTTCCAGCACAAATGGCAGAGTTTATTGGGTCACTGACCTACTGAAGGTGGGTTTAGAATGGCAAGGGGTTTGTTTGTTTCTTTGCTTGCTTTGTTGATTTTGGGGGGTCATTGTTGTTGTTTTGTTTTTAGTACTGGGGATTGAACTCAGAGGGGTTCTTTCTCTAAACCCCAGTCCTCTTTTACTTTTTATTTTGAAACACAGGGTCTCACTAATTTGCTGAGTTTGACCTCAAGTCTGTGATCCTCCTATCTCAGAATCCCAAATCCTGGGATTACCAGCATGCATCACCACGCCCAGCCATGAGACAAGTTTTCTATCTATAAACTGAGAGGCAGTAGAACTATATTTTCCATTTTTCTGGTCAACCTAACTTGGTTTTCAAATGAAATCTTGTGCAGATCTACACATGAAAAGCAGGTAGTAAGACCAATGTTTTATTAGAATATTTTATCAGTTCAAAGTTGTGATATGAATTTATTATAAAATTAATGCCAGGCATGGTGGCGCACACTTGTAATCTCAGTACTTGGGAGGCTAAGACAAGAGGATCACAGGTTCATGGCCAGTCTCAGCTACTTAGCAAGGCCTACTTTGTTCTATAAGAAATTAGAGCCGAGTGTGGTGGAACACACTTGTAGTCTCAGTATTTGGGAGGCTGAGAAAGGAGAATCATAGGTTCACAGCCAGCCTCTGCTACTTAGTAAGGCTGTCTGCTACTTAGTGAGACCCTGTTTCAAAATAAATAATAAAAAATATGGCTGGAGGTGTACCTCGGAGGCAGAATGCCCCTGTGTTCAATCCCCAGTACCGCAAAAAATAATAAATAAATAAATAAGGATAAAGAGTTTTAAGGGACATAGAAAATTTGAAATTAAAGGTATTCATGAGAGTGATGCAAGTCTTAACTTCAATATCCAATTTGGGCCATGGTGTTTTGTTTTCTCTAACTTCAGATAAGTCAGATTCACAGAAAATGGCATATGAGAAATTTTGCATGTTTGTTTTGTTTTGTGGGGCCGGTAAGTTTGGTTGTTTTGTGTTTGCTCATGTTTAACAGCTTACATTGCAATGAAAACTAATCCAATATGGGGCCTGGGCAAAAACCATATGGAGAAGCCGGGCGTGGTGGCGCACGCTTGTAATCCCAGCATTCGGGAGGCTGAGACAGGAGGATCCGGGTTCGCGGCCAGCCTCAGCTGCTTAGTGAGGCACTCTGCAACTTAGTGAGACCCGGTTTCAAAAAAATAAAGAATAAAAAATAGGGCTGGGGGTATAGCTCGGAGGTAAAATGCCCCTGAGTTCCATCCCCAGTACCGCAAAAAAAACAAACAAACAAACAAAAAAAAAAAAAACCATATGGAGAAATCAATAATCTTCATGCATTAGAACAAAATCCTGAAGATATATTAGACAGAATCACTCTATAAGTACAGACAACAAAAAAATAAAAATTCTTATTTAATTCTTAACAGTATAAAAAATAATTGAAGTAAATGGAAAGTAATATCATGTTTTTGTTTTAAATGACTCATCATCCTTAAGACATCAGTTCTTTCAGAGTTAATTTATAAATATTGTGTAGCTCCAAAATTATTAGCACGATTTTTTTAACCTACACAAATTGATTTTAAATTTCCTATATAAAACTAAAGCAAGAAGTCAGGAAGCATCTAGGGAAAAATGACTGATTGTACCAATTATTAAAATTGAGAGGAGAAAAGGAAGGAAGGAAATGTATACCTACACAATTGCTTGCATTATCATTGAACATCTCAGAAGAAACTGCCTATACTAGTTAACCCTGGGAACTGGAGCTAGAAGCCTTTTGTCACTTTTAAAGTTTACATTACATGCATGTATAACTCTTCCAAAAATAAGTAATTATAATATATAGATGTTAATTGGATGAATGAAGTCTGTAATAATTTTCTGCTGTATAAAACTAAGGGATACTTGGGAGACTAAGACAGAAGTATCTCAGGTTCACAGACAGCCTTAGCAACTTAGCAAGACCCTTTTCAAAATAAAAAATAAAATAGGGCTGGGATTGTAGCTCAGAAGTAGAATGCCCCTGGGTTTAGTCCTCAGTACCACCACCACCCCCCAAAAAATTAAGAGAAGTATATATCAATCATATTTAAATATCTGGAATCCATTTATGTGGGTATATTAGGCTTATAATTTTAATCAGGGATATTTTTAAAACTTCATATAGAAATTTAGGACAGTCATGGCTTCCAAAAACATTTAATATTAACCCACAATATTCAGTATAATTACTGTTTGAAAAAGGAAGTAAAAAAAAAAGTTATAGTTTTTATCTAGGAAATACATTAAAATACAATTACAATATTATCTTTTCCTCCCATTGGTATACAAATGCCTTATCAACAATTTAATAGATAGGTTTAGTCCTAAATTTCATCAGAATTTCAATAATATCAGTAAATATAAAATGTATTAGACCCTTAATATAATCCCTGACATACAGAGGTACTGAAAAAAATATTTGTTGAATAAACAATAACTACTGGAGACAGTTGGTAAATCATCTTTTGGGTCCTAATGCCATTAAATGGGTTTTTAAACTATGGTAATAT
>PVLC010001072.1:65587-97054 GCA_004027655.1 Graphiurus murinus
TACTGGGGATTGAACTCAGGGGCATTCTACCTCCGAGCTATACCCCCAGCCCTATTTTTTATTCTTTATTTTGAAACCGAGTCTCACTAAGTTGCAGAGTGCCTCACTAGGTAGCTGAGGCTGGCCGCGAACCCGGATCCTCCGGTCTCAGCCTCCCGAATGCTGGGATTACAAGCGTGCGCCACCACGCCCGGCTGGTAATATGATTTTATAAAGGGTAAATAATCTTATTTTTAAACTCAAATTTTGAAACATAGAAATTAGGACCACAACAGTTTCAATAAAAATAAATTAAAAAAAAAGAAAAACAGAAAAGGAAATCCAGACTATATTTTCAAATACATGCAGTAAAAAATATTCTAACTGTTCTTCTTTGGTCACTTGGTCATGCAAGATCCCCCAAATACAAGATGATATCCTGCCAGGCACAATGGCACACACCTATAATCCCAGTACTTGGATGGCAGAAACAGGAGGATCATAGGTTGAATCCTCAGAACCACAAAAAAAAAAAAAAAAAAAAAGGGTAAAGTAGATCTCTCTAGGCAAATGTGGAAGAACCAAAATAGCCCGTTGACTTCTCAAAAGCACAGTGGAGATGGACAAGGAGCAGTGGAGCCCCCACACACTTGGGGCACTCAGATCAGTGTATAAGGCTGGACTGCACACGGTCCAAATGTCCCTTGAACACCCCTCGGGGGATCCCAGTCTGATGGCTCACATGCCCTCAGCCGTACGTGTTGCCCAGAGCTGGTGTTGCCCTTGGCGTGGAAACACATTGCTAGTTTTTCACTTGCACAGCTGATGAAGCTAGCTTCTATTTAGGGGCCACGTTTGTGATAAGTACAGTCTTGAAAACCCAGCCTCTACAAAGGTTTTAAAAAGCAGGAAATCCTGCCATTTGCTACAATGGGCATGAACCAGGAAGACATTAGGATGCGTGAAATCAGCCAGATGCAGAAGGCCCCAAACTGTATGATTCCACCTATACAAAGTATCTAAAGTAGTCAAACTCAAGAAGAACAGAGCTCAGACACCAGCAGCTGGTGAGTGGAGGAAATGGGACTTGCTCATCATCCTGCATAAACTTTCAATTATGCAAGATGAATAAGCTCTAGAGATTTGTGAAACAACATTGTGCCTATAGTTAACAATATTTTATTGTGTACTTAAAATTCTCTTAGAGGGTAGATTTCCGGTTAAATGTTCTTACCACAATATAATAAAAATTAAAATTGCTTTTTTTTTTTTTTTAAGTTGGCTTCCACTTGGGCTCAGAGCTGTGCATACTGAGAGCCAGCTCAGTTGAAGGAATGGAATATCACCTGTGTCAGTCTTCTGCTCAGTTGCTGGTGGAACGGCACGTGGATCCCTCCCTCTGAGTCTCTCTGGCTTTGATTGGCTTTAGTTTGGTTTCATATTTTTGCTTTGTTAATTACATACAGTTGACTTAATATAAGTCAAATTCACTTAGGGTACTTCTCCTCTGGGACAGAAGGATTGCAGGTTTGAGGCCGGCCTCAGCAACTTAGCAAAACCCTGTTTCAAAATAATAATAATAATAATAATAATAATAATAATAATTATAGGGTTGGGGGTAGAGCTCAGAGGTAGAATGCCCCTGGGTTTAATCCTCAGTAACATATATACACAATGTGTATAAAATCTAGTGGTTTAAGAAACTTTAAGATTTAAAAGTTTAATTTTTAAATTTGAAATTTGTAGACTAAATACCTATTTACTTTCTGCTTAATAATGACTTTATCTCTACCCTAATTCTCACCTTTGAGGGCTCTTTGAAATTTTGGAAATCTTTGAAAAGTTAATAAAAACTAAAACCTTCTCCCCAGTGGAATACTTGAAGATATGCACATATAAACGCAGGAAGCCCATAAACTCTAGATTTAAAGCTGTCGTACTATAACATCATGTACATGTGGGATTCTTTCTAAAATGCTTAACAGGATTCTAACCAAATAAACCTGACATATGAAACATTCTTCCACCTAACCAGCCGAAATTCTTTAAATATTTATTGTCATGAAGTAAAAATATAAATCCCCAAAGACTAACACAACTAAATGCACATGTGGACCTTGGTCAAATCATGAACTGGAAGATTGAGGTGCAGCTCAGTGGTAGAGCATGTGCTTAGGATACCCAAGGCTCTGGAGTTGACTGCCAAAATCCAAAAATATATGAATTGGGGAAGAAAAACAGGTATAAAAAACATGTTTATGGAAATTAGGAAAATCTGAATTATGTAATTATTGTTTATTTTATGAGTGGAATCAGGCCAGTTAAACAGCTGAAGGGTAAAATGTTATAATGTCTGTCACTTACTTTTATGGTTCAAAAAACTACATAATGAATGTGACAAAAACATTTAACAACTGGTGATGCTGTGTAAAGGACACATGGGAACCTGTGGTACTATTTTTTCTAATTTGCATGGTGGTGCATGCCTGTAATTCCAGCGCTTGGAAGGCTGAGACAGGTTAGGGGCCAGCCTCAGCAATTTAGTAAGATCTCTCAACAACTTAGTGAGATCCTATTTCAAAATAAAAAATAAAATACTGCTGTGGGTATAGCTTGGCAGTAGAATGGATTCAACCTCTAGCACAAAAAATATATATATTTTTTTTCTTTTCTTTCTAGCATTAAAGAACCTGGGCTAACATTCGATTGCCTGGCTTTAGAAAATTGCTTATTCTCTCTTTTTAAGACTAGGTATTCCCTGTTTCCCTTGTTCCTTTCCATTAGTCTAGGAAGACATCTGAGGAGAATGAAAGGAAAAAGACAGGATTATTTAAATGGAAAACCACTAATTTCAAAACAGTGCTCAGGGAAGAGTCTGGCCCATTGAACCTGTACAGTTCCCCAGTGTCGCTCCAGATACAACATGTACCATCCCCAAACGAACCTGTGTCTTGTTTCATAATTACCCCAGATTACACAACGGAGCCCACTTCCTGCAGTTCCTCTCCTAACCACCATCATCAGTCATTCTGGACTGGAAGCTCAGATACTCGGGTTCACATCTGCAGCTTCATGTTAATTCTAGAACTCTTGACCTGGCTAAAGGAAGAAGCATAGTGATGATATTTTTTACTGTTTTAATAGTCTGGGCCTCCATTTCTTTCTGACCTGAGAACCCAGTGAAATCCATTCTCTTGAATGAGCTTTAAGAAAACAATAAATGAGGACATTTGTACTGAAGTAATAGTAAAAGCTCACTGGTCCAAGACAGGGGTCAGGAACCAGAAGGATTTAGTGATGTAAAACATTTTTCCTAGCCAGGCACAGTAGCGCATGCCTCTAATCCCAATTCTTGGGAGGTTGAGACAGGAGAATTCAGGTGAGAGGCCAGCCTCAGCAACTTAGCAAGATCTTGTTTTGAAATAAAAAATAGGGGTAGGGGTGTAGCTTAGAGGTAGAATGGCCCTGGGTTCAATCCCTAGTACAAAAAAAAAAAAAAAAAGTTTTCTACCCTAGCCACCCTTTTTTATCCTGAGGTCTTTTTCTGAATCTTTCTTCTCCTTCTACACTTATGCTGGTGCCAATGACTGCCAAAGATACTTAAATTGGTAACGCTATTTACATCTTCTGATATCAGGACTATCAGCTTCTTTCTCCTTTTCACTCATTTGTCAGGTGGTAGCAAGGAAGGAGGCTTAGTCCAAGAGAGTATATAGTGATCTACTGTCTAAGTGCTCTGATATGACTGAGAAGTGTCCTTTGCTAAACAGAGAGCGAGTGACGAGGAGGACATCTCAGCCCTTGGCCACAAGAAGCCTACACCCCAGTGGAGGAAAAACAAACAACCAAATCTAATACAAGGGCAAACCCAAGAGACAGAGACAGAGAGGGGAAAGCAACCAAAAGTCAATGAGGAGATGCTTCACTACTTCCTACCAAGAGATTATATTATAGAACACATAGAAGTGGGGCATAGTGGCACACCCTTGTAATCCCAGTACTTGGGAGTCTGAGACGGGAGGATCGCAGACTCGAAGACAGGCTTGACAATGTAGCAAGACTCTCAGCAACCTAGTGAGACCCTGTTTCAGACTAAAAATCAAAATAGGGCTGGGGGTATGGCTCAGAGGTAGAACTCTTCTGGGTTCAATCCCCAGTATCGCAAAAATTAAAAATAAAGAACACATAGAAAGACAAGAGCTCAAAGTCAAGAATCACTTGATGTCACAGAAAGAAAATTTCAACCTCAAAAAGCATTGTTCCAGCTGGTCGTGGTGGTGCATGCTTGTAACCCCAGTACTTGGGAGGCTGAGACAGGAGGATGGCAGGTTCACAGCCAACCTCAGCTACTTAGTGAGGCCCTCTACAACTTAGTGAGACTCTGTTTCAAAATAAGGAATAAAAAATAGGGTTGGGAATATAGCTAGGAGGTAGAATGCCCCTGGGCTCAATTCCCAGTACTGTTAAAAAAAAAAAAATCTTCTCTCTCGAATTTTTGCAGGGGTTGGGGAGTAGAACTGCACAAATGCTTATTCCGTAGCACAGAAAGAACTAAACAGATGCAAGACCATAGTAATTGCTTGTACGTGTTTTGCTTCTGCCTGTGGTGACTCATATGAGAACAGCACTCACTATGTTTTTTCCACAAGATGCTACAAATTAAGCTGTGTAAACTAAGTGGAGTTGTGCAGACAACCTGAGTATATGGGTCTATACAACAGAAAAGGGGATGGCAGTGGGTATCTGACCTCTTCACTTTTTTTTGTTACCCAAGGGGAATTAAATATGTTCCAGAAAACTAACTCACTCTTTCTTTCTTTCTTCCTTTCTTTTTCTTTCTTTTTTTGTGATACTGAGGCTTGAACCCAGGGATGTTCTACCTCTGGGATATATCCCCAGTCCTATTTTATTTTTTATTTTGAAACAGGGTCTCACTAAGTTACTAAAGGTCTTACTAAGTTGCTGAGGCTGGTCCCAAACCTGTGATCCTCTTGTCTCAGCCTCCCAAGTACTGGGAGCACAGATGTATGCCACCATGCACAGCCCAAACTGCTCTTTATCTTTAACATTGTCCTCTGGTTGGGCAACCACGACACACATGGAAAGGACAGTACCATTGAGAATACAAGACAAAGGCTGATTGAAGCAACATCTAATGCCTGGCTATAAAGAACAACTTTTCCCCATGTCCTTGTCACCTCTTCACAAAATTAGAGTTAGAATCCTGGTTCAAAGGCTAAAGGTCAATCCCACAGCCTCCTCTCTCACAAAGCAAAATTCTTTAATGCAATAAGATAGTGGGGAGTGGAGGGCCAGTGGGGACTTGGGAGGCAGGCATCTCCTTGCTCCATTCCTGCTTTCCATTTCCACCTCCTGAATCTCTGAGCCTGAGCCACTTCATCTGAAGGCAAGGATGAGGATGAAAATAGCTAGTAATCATAAACTGACACAGTGCAGAGTTTTACATGCATTATTCATTTAATCTTCAGAAAAAATTTAAAGGCAATTATTATTATTATAAGTAATTCTTTTTTATAGATGAAGAAATTGCAACTCTGAAAGGAATTCATTAACTTACCCAAAGGTCTAACCTTACTGCCTGAACTCTCAGCCCTTTATACTACTAGAATAACACCTGCCAACCCAAGCATTGAAAGGGTTAACATTAATGTGTATAGACATATCAACTAATTCTATTGCCATGATGTTGATCAAAAGCATCAAAAATGACACTCTTGGGAGGCTGAGACAGTAGGATCATAGTTCAAAGCCAACTTTAGCAACTTAGCGAGAACTTCAGCAACTTAGAGAGAACCTGTTTCAAAATAAAAAGGGCTGGGGGGTGTGGCATGGAGTCAGGATGCTCTGAGTTCTATCCCCAGTATCCCCCCCCCCTCAAAAAAGATATACTTTTCTATTGCCTTTCTCTCTCCCCAAGTGGTGGAAATTTGGAGGTCTAATAAGCACAAATTATCAACCTAGATACTGGCAAATCTAAGTCAATGCCTAGGTATATTTTTGAGCACCAAATAACTACACACACACACACACACACACACACACACCTGTTTCATCATTAAAATATCTCTTGAGAATGAATAAGAGCCTAAGAATCAAAGAAATAGGACTCGGTACTACCTAAAATGGTTTCCCATGAGTATTTTCCTAAAATGACATGCATATGTTCTTAATGACCAAACTTAAGAGACACTGATCTTATGTGTTTCATTAGGTTTCCTAAGTTAAAATTATTTATCATATACTAACTTGTGACTATTTAAAGTGCACTTTTGTCCCAGTCTTATCTTTAATTCAGTTTCCATTATAATAAAAAACTACAATAAATTCTTAAACCCCTGACATGCTAAAATGCCAATCAGATTAAACACAATAGCAAGCATTTGGCACACACCTGGAAACTTTCCTAAAAAATAAAGTTATTATTCTATTTCACTATTTCCTTCCTTATTGCCAACTAATATCCCCCTGTCTGAAAGAGTCATTCTCAAGCTCCATGTCTATTTATACTAGTGTGTTCACTGTCTTCCTTCCTCTGACACGTTATCTGTGACCTTGACCATTTGGGATGGATAAAATGGTGCCATCAACATATGTTTATGGAGCTCTACACATCTTGCAAGAGATTTCATGGTTATTAAAAGCAATAAAGAGTGGCAAAAATGTCACCCTTACCATAAAGCACCCAGAGGCATAATTTGGAGTGACAAAGAAATGACTTACTGGGCACAGTAATGACAAAGCTAGAGTAAAACATGGCAGCAATAAATGCCTTCCTCCAACACACCCAGGTGTCCAGGTAAGGGGTGTTTCCCATGTCCAAATCGTGGAGCACCAAGGGATGCCCAGGGTAGTTGCATTCAAAAAGGTGCCATCAGCAGGCCCGGTGGCAACATGCCTTTAATCCTAGTACTTGGAAGGTTGAGACAAGAGGATTGAAGTTTTGAGGCCAGCCTCAGCAATTTAGCAAGATGCTGTTTCAAAAGAAAATGGGGGGGGGAACACCTTAATGCACATGATATACTTTCATAAACATATCAAAGTCAATCAATAAACTGAACTTGAGAAAGAGGGAGGGGGCAAGTGGGGCAGGAATTGGGTAAGGGTTAAATGAGAAATATGTGCTTGTATGCCTTTACCAGTTTGTACCTAATAAAGATATATGATTACAATGCACCAATAAGTAAAATTTAAAAAAAAAAAAAAAGAAAAGAAAAGGCTAAGAATGTAGCTTGGAAGTTGAATGTCCATAGGTTCAATCTGGAAGAGAGAGAGAGAGAGAGAGAGAGAGAGAGAGAGAGAGAGAGAGAGAATTCCTGGGAGCAAATGAGATATTTAAAAGTGTCTGACTTTGCCTAAATAGCATCAATATGAAAACTAAAATAAGGAACCCTCCCAGGCACCTACTTAAACATTAAAGAAATTTCAACTTGACAGTTCCTGAATACTCCCTACTCATAAACACAGAACCATACAGTCTCCAAGAACTATAAATAAGTCCCGCCTGAAGGTCTCCTTCCTGTTCAAATGTTTCTCCATAAAACATGGTGGTATCTCTTCTCTTTCATCCTAACTTTTATCTTTGTGATTCCTGTCTGTCAAGGCCAGAGATATAAATAAATGGGGTTCCAGTCGCCTACTCCGTTAACTGCCCCCTGGAAAATGTATTTTTTCCCAGAACCCCACCCACCCAAAAGAAAAGAAGGTGTCCCTATAACCCATAGACTAAGGCCATGAGCTACAGAACCAAGAGGTCAAGGGATCATTAGCCATCCTCATCTCAGCCACATTATAATTCTAGGATGCATGGCTGCAGATGAGAAGTCTTGGGAGCAGCCTACCTCAGCCCTGTCCTTGTCAGGAGGCGGGCCCAGCCTGGCCAGCTGCAGGTGCAGTGGTGCGCGTCTGTGTCACTGACTTCAGTCCTCTATGCTGACAGCGCCTTTGAAGATGCAGCCGCACATGCTCTCATGATCTTTTTCACCTTACAGAAAAATCATGTCTCCTTCACTTTCGTGATTGGTGTTGTTCACCTGTCAGCACCTACTCCTATCTCAGCTCCTCCACAAAGTAGCTGTGTGACCTCTCTGGGACTCAGTTTCCTCATCTGCAATAGGAAGGTAGTAATAATGCTGATTGCTATTGTTAGGATTACATTGGTTTAATGTATGAAAGGTGCCTAGAGTAGTTCCTGGAACATAGTAAATACCAGGTAATTGCTAACCAATATCTATATCATCATTATTATTATTATCATTTTCTGGTACTAGGGATTGAACTCAGGGGCATTCTACCTCTGATACACTCCCAGTTCTATTTTATTTTGAAACAGGGTCTTGCTAAGTTGCTGAGGGCCTTGCTAAGTAGCTAAGGCTGGCCTTGAACCTGCAATCCTGTTTCAGCCTCCCAATTACCAGGATTACAGTTACATAGCAGTGTACTTGGTCCATCTGTATTATTAATACTATTATCAGCAATAGTAGTATTACTCATTGTCACCAACACATGGGAACCCAACACTGTTCTCTTCTCCTCCCTAATATTAAGTTCAGACCCCCACCCTAAGCATCTGTCCTAAGGCTCCAACCAAGCAAAGTCTGGTGCCAGAGCTCTGGGACTTTCAGGGAAGGTTTTCATTTTCTCTTGACAGCAGACACTGTATGTTGAAAATGTCCTTGCCACCTCTGTAGTATTAATAACCACAAAATGTGACTGAGAATCATACATGTCAGCAATTTGATTCCATGGATTTACGTCATGATTGAAATAGTCAAGGACAGAAACAATGGGATAAAGGAAAAGAACAGCACCAGGCCCCCCATTCCCCCTTTCCTCCTGCTCGTCCTTAAAGCGTGTTTTTTTGCCTTTCGGTCTGATACAATGCCTGTGATTGGTGAGCTTGCTCTTCTCCTATAACAGTTGCATTTTGCATAACACCCCCCTTCATGGGTAGCAGCAAGATAAAAACAGTAAACGGCAGAAACACAACAGTCTTAAATAATTCCCAAACCTAAATCTCTTTCTCTTATCAAAGTCTCAAGCTGTGTAACAGAGAGACCTTCACAGTATCTAAAAACTCTCAAAGTCTCTGTGTGGCTTGGAAATTATATTTTACCCAAGATTGAAAAAATAATAATAGATAATAATAAATTCAATCCTTTTTTTTTTTTTGGTGGTGGTACTGGGGGTTGAACCCAGGAGCAATTTACCTCTAAGCTACACCCTAGCCCTTTTTATTTTTATTTTGAAACAGGGTCTCACTACATTACTGAGGGTCTCACTAAATTGTGAAGGCTGGCCTCAAACTTGAAATCCTCCTGTCTCAGCCTCACAAGTACTGGGATTACAGGCATGTGCCACTGTGCCTGGCCACTTAAATCCTTTTTTTCCAATCCAATATTGGACACTTTTATAAGCTCTAAAATGGTGATATGTTACAATCACAATTTTGTGGGATCCTACAATTTCAACATATATCATCAATGAATTTATCCTTGTTCACCTTGAATCTAGAGGGACATCCTGGCACCAGGCAAAGTAGATACGATCAGGATCACTAAAATAGAATGATGAACTTAACACTATACACATTCTTTGAGGGTGGGGGATGTGTTCAGAAATGAATAACTGAAACATCAGAATAATTGAATATATTATTTCTTTAAAATTTTAGCATACCCTAGCTGGGCATGGTGATATACTCCTGTAGTCCCAGTACTTGGAAGGCTGTCAGACAGAATAATTATCACAACCTTGAGACCAGCCGCAGCAACATAGTGAGACTCTCAGCAACCTATCAAGACTTTTTCCAAATAAAAACTAAAAAGAGCCTGCCGGCTGTGGTGGCACATGCTTGTAATCCCAGCATTTGGGAGGCTGAGACTGGAGGATCTGGGTTTGTGGCCAGCCTCAGCTATTTAGTGAGGTACTCTGCAACTTAGTGAGACCCTGTTTCAAAATAAAGAATAAAAAATAGGGCCAGGGTATAGCTCGGAGGTAGAATGCCCCTGGGTTCAATCCTCAGTAGTGCAAAAAAAAGGGGGGGGGGTGATAATTCCCCTGGAATTCCCCTGGGCTCAATCTCTAGTACTACCACACACACACACACACACACACCAAAAAAAAAAAAAAAAAAAAAAAAATCAGCATACCCTTACCTTGGCACAGATAGAGTAGAGATCAGCAGATGGGTCCAGAGGCACTTTATTCTCACCCTCTCTTCTCCGAGGAGGTTTAGATGGGCTGGCAAGTAGAGGCAGAAGATTATGTCCTACCACTACTTCAAATAGACACACCCGAAACCCAGGAGATTGTACAAAGGACTTCTTCACTTAAGTTCAAAAGATATAATCCATCTTACACAGTGATGTAATCCATTGGGTACAACATCCAAAATGTGGTTGGGAATGAAGAAGGGCATTGTGGGGCAGGTTGCCTCATTGCTAGGTACTAACTCTGCAAGTGGGGCTCGGTCCCAGACTATGTCCATCCTGTCAATGGTCAAAGGCTGACCTCCTCTCCCACGCTTCTCCACCCATTCTCTCTCCCTCTCTCATGATTCCTCAGTCTCAGAGTCCCACCCTGGTGTCCTGGAGGATTTTCATTTATGCTGACTATCTGCTCTAGATTGTTCTGCCACTGGAGAGGGAAGATGCAGACGTCTGAGGATAGAGGTGGTAAGGGGTGAGTCACCCATGGCGATCTGCTCTCCTGGAGAGACCATCCTCGATTGCAAAGGTAAATCGCTTGCTACCATAACTGTCCTCTTTTATTAAGATAAAGGCAAGTCAGAGTCCTCTCCAGCTCTGAGGAATATTTTTTAAAGCTGCCTTCAATTTCCATCCTACCCTAAATAAAGTAGCTGATCTAACTCTCTGTCCCACTATATTCATTTTATTCTTCATGTTTATCATTAGGTAAGATTTGCACTAATCCACCTTCCTTCCCTCTTTCCATTCCTTCCTTCCCCTCTCTCCCTCCTTCTCTCCCTCCTTTCCTTCTTTCTTCCTTTCTTTCTGCATGTGGCACCAGGGGCATTCTACTTGTGAGCTATACCCCCAGCCCTTTTATTATTTCTTATTTTGAAACGGGGTCTCACTAAGTTACTGAGCGCTGACCTCTAACCTGCAATCCTCCTGTCTTAGCCTCCCAAATCCTGGGATTACAGGGGTGTACCACCCTGTCCACCTGCACATTTTTGCATACGAATCGAATTTGTCACCTTCCCCTCCCACCCTCCCTCCCACACTGGAACGTCATTCGTCATTCGCTCTTAGGCTCTTAGGATATTCACTGCTTTACATCCAGTTCCTGTAGAGGTGCCTGGCAAAGGCAGGCAAGCTCCAGACCTGCACCTCCTGTTGGTCATCGGTTTTTCAGACAGGCACTTTGATTTCAACTTGGTTACAATTAAATTCTGGAACGATGGCCCTGGAAGCTTACTCTCGCCCCTGTGTATTTTTATAAGCTACCATTCTCCTCCAGCTACAAAGTCCAATCATTTCTAAGTTACTTCTCTACTCCCCCCCTTTCTCCAGTTGCCCAAACTCCTAGCCTGCTTTGCCATTCTCACTTCCTTCTATGCCCATCTCATCTCTCCACACCTAATGGCTCCAGCTCCATCCAAGCCTTCCTCCCCAATCACCCCTCCTTCTGCCTACAAAGACTCCCACTTTATTTATTCATTCATTTATTCATTTTTTGGTGTGTGTGATATCAGAGATTGAACTCAGGGGCATTCTACCTCTGAGCTACACCCTTAGCCCTATTTTATGTTGGTTTTGTTGTTGTTGTTGTTGTTGTTGTTTTGAAACGGTTTGGCTAAGTTACTAAGAGCATGGCTACCTTTCTGAGGCTTGCCTGGAACCTGGGATTGTCCTGTCTCAGCCTCCCAAGTACTGGGATTACAGGCGCGCACCACCACGACCAGTTAAATGCTTCCATTTCTGTGAAGCTTTTTCTTCGCCCCTTTTTTTTATTCACCAGTGAATAGCTTTGATCTCTGCTTTCCACCATCGTGTTTCTTCAGTACTTTTTAGGTCCTTCCAGGCTTTTTCACTTTTCTGAGATCTGCTAAAATGTATGGGTTCAAGAAAATCCATAAATACTCAAATCCCTATATACTCAAACTTTTACATAAAATGTCAGTACTGTAAAAAATATAATTGTGTGTGTGTGTGTGTGTGTGTGTGTGTGTGTGTGTGTGTGTGTGTGTGTGGTACTGGGATTGAACCCAGGAGCATTCTACCTCGGAGTTATACCTCCAGTCCTTTTTTATGTTTTGTTTGGAAACAAGGCCTCACTAGGTTGCTGAGAGTCTCATTACTTGCTGTGGTTGGCCTCAAACCTGTGATCCTACTGTCTCAGCCTTCCAAGTACTGGGATTACAGTCATGCACCAGAGTGCATTCACCTTGTACTGTATATTTTAAACTGTTTACAATTACATGAATCATGTTCATTGTGTTATAACTATTTATTTACATGCCTGTCTCCCTCACCAGAATATAAGTTCTATTATAGGTTTGTATCATGGCTTCTCTTTTTTCTAAACTTCATTGTGTATAATACCACGATTAGCACATACAAGACACTAAACATCCTCAACTCCCTGGTCGTCCAGCATGACATTCAGGTGTTCAGTTAATGCGGCATGTTCCACTCAACAGTCATTCGAATAACACTCATAATCTTTGCCACATCTGCTACAACTTGTCCTATTATTTACCTACCATTTGTGCAGATTGTTTATAAATTCTTTACCAAAGATTCCTCTCATCCCTGTGCCATGTACCATTAACCTCCCAAACGGATGTGGAGTCTGTTTCTCTTCCTCTCAAATCCAGGTGTGTCCTGTCATTCATCCTGACCATGGACTGTGGCGGGAATAGTGCACTGTGACTTCCAGGCTCAGGCCTCAAGAGGCTTCCCGGTTTTCTTTTTTCTTTTTTATTCGTTCGTTCGTTCATTCGTTCATTCGTTTATTTATTTATTTATTTATTTATTTATTTATTTATGCATTTATGCATTTATGCATTTATGCATTTATTTAGTAGTATTGGGAGTTGAACCCAGAGGTGTTCTACCTCTGAGCCATACTCCCAGCCCTTTTTGTATTTTATTTTGAAACAAGGTCTCTCACTAAGTTGTTGAGGGCCTCGCCAAATTGCTGAGGCTGGCCTCTAATCTGTGATCCTCCTGTCTCTGCCTTCTAAGCACTAGGATTACGAGTATATGCCATTATATCCACCTCGCAGTTTTCTTGTTCACCCTCTAGGGATACATGAGGTTAAAAACACACAGGCTGGTCTTCCAAGTGATGAGAGAGCAGGCCTCAGCCACAGGCAGTTATTTGCTGCCCCTGCTCGGCTGCCAGACACACAAGCATCTTAGTCTGTTCCTGCTGGTGTAACAAAATACCTGGGATAGATAAAACAACAGAATATATTTCTCACAGTTCAGATGCTAGGAGCCCCAGGATCAAGGTGCCATCTGACTCTGTCTAGCAAGGGCTCACCCTCCTTCATAGATGGCACCTTCTTGCTGCTCTCACAAGGCAGAGGGTCAAACAGGCTCTCTCAAGCCTCTTTCATAAGGGCACTGCTTCAGTTGGCACTCACCGCTGTGACCCAAACACCTGACATGCAAAACCTAAAGCAAGAAGGACTTTATATCTATCCCATTTTACGTCAGCTCCAACAGGAGCAGGGGCTGGAAATCCTTAGGGCATCATGATAGGGAGCAGAGGACAAAAACTAGAGAGAGAGAGGATATGAATGAATGAATGAATGAATGAATGAATGAATGAATGAATGAATATGAGCCAGATGCTGCATCTGGGCAGTCCCTGGACATACATCCTTCCCCAGCCACACCCCCAGGGATCCTTCCCCAACAACACGCTGCCTCTAGTGCATAAGACCTTGAGGGACATTCTAAATCCAAACTGCAAAATCCTAATCCCGTTCATGAGGCCAAAGTCCCCACTACCTAACCACCTCCTCAGCCCTCACTTCGTAGTACTGTCACGTTGGGCATTAGAATCCAACATAAGGATTTGGAGGAGACAGCAACCTTCAAACCTTAACAGGTTAAATTATCTTGAACCTCCCAGCCTGATCCAACTCTCAAGCCACAGGAATGACCCAACAGACACCGTGTGAAGAAGACTCGCCTGGCTGAGCTCAGCCATCCCACAGAATCCTAATAAGTTGCTGCTTTATAAACCACTGTGTTTTAGAAATTGTTACACAGCAATAGATAATGGGTGTGCTGATTTTCCTTAAATCAACTTTCATTAAAACTTAAGTATACATTAAAATAATTTTTTTTGTGGTACTGGGGATTGAATTCAGGGTCATTCTAACTCCAAGCTATACCCCCAGCCCTATACCCCAACACACCTGGCTTATTAAAATAAAATTTTTGTCATTCCATAATAGAAGATTAGTATCACTTGCCATAAAACTAAGCATTGTGAAAGAAAAAACAAAACAATTTTATTCACTTCCAGCCAGATACTATTGCCTACAGAAATTTCTCTAAGAGAGATATTAGCTGGAGGTTGTGTGTGTGTGTGTGTGTGTGTGTGTGTGTGTGTGTGTGTGTGTTGTTGGGGATGAACCCAGGGCCATTCTACCCCTGAGCTACACCCCTAACCTTATTTTATTTTTTAGTTTGAAACAGGGTCTCTGTGGCTGAGACTGGCCTCAAACTTGTGATCCTCTTGTTTCAGTTTCCCACATACTGGAATTATAGGCATGTGCTACCACTTCCAGCTGTAACTATATAATTGTTAAAAATAAATAATTAAATAAAGCCTTGGACACCAAAGACCCAGACACCAAATCTCTGACATTTTATGCAAAAGTTTGAAGATACATGGATTTTTCTGGACCCAAAAATTTTATAAAATTCTCAAAGAAGCCCATTGGAACACATTCCATAACTTGAGACACTAGATTAATTAATACATGATATTGTTCTAAGTTCGATTATTTCTATCTCAAGGCTTTTCTAGACTACCCACACATTCTTTTTCAGTTTGCAATTTTGGAATCATAACTCTGGCCACCTTATAACTTTAAACTTTTCTCATATAGCTATATGAATGTTCTCTTAAATTCTCTGGTGGCCAAACTCCCCTAAAGATCCTTATCTTTGAGGCTACAGGCATGTTGTGTAGCTTCCTGCCTTCTATTATCAATAAACAACTGTTAAATGAAAAAAAAAAAAAAATCAACCTTCTAGAGGTCCTGCAGGAAGCTTTCCTGCCTTCTAGGACAGATTAAAAATGTGTTTTTCATTTCTCAGGTGATGAATGCTGAATGTATATATTTAACTCAAAATGCATACATAATAAAATATTTGGGGAAAGGCACCAGGTTTCTCCAGCAGCGTGTTCTATACACATATTCATAAATGTCTGTCTGGACTGGCATTTTATGTCTAGGCCTGTCTAGGTCCGTGCTGAATGTTTTAGATGGTATGGGGACCGTGTTTATTGACATACGGCACAAAGCAGCCTTTGCAACATGATTCACATGTAGAGCCTCTGGGCTTCTCCTGGCCACCAAAGTGCTGATGTTGATTTTTATGCTTTTCTTAATGTTTCTTCTTTTATTCCATTCCTCTAACATAGCAATTTTGTTTTCTCTCTGAAACTTAAATTCAGTGAAAAATATAGACCTCTTAAAATGTTAGCACTTTCATCAGAATTCTTTCAAAACTTATTAGCTCTGCTGCAAACAGAATGAGCTGAGGCCTCCTCTGTTCAAAGTTCTTGGAGGTTTGACATTAAATTTATTCTCAAATAGATTTTGCATTAAAAAAAAAAAAAAAAAAAAAACAAAGAGAGGATTGTGGTTTGTACCTTGGCGTGGACTTTTATATGAGTGGGACAGAAACAGAGTGGCGATGTTGAAGCTGTCTGCAGGACTTACTGGCACTAGTGAGGGCAGGAGCAGCCCAGGCTCTAAACAAGCCCATAATTCACATGACTAATTCTAGCGTTTGCCTAACCCTCACCCTGCCCCACCCCGCACCCAATCAGCATATATGGAAATGTCAATAAAGCCATCATCTTGCTCTCAGAAATGACTGATTCTCCTCATTCCCAGGCCTGAGCATTCCACCAAGGCCTTGATGTCAAGAGGTCGCAAAGTGCACCAAATGCAATTGAGAAGCGCTGCAGAACTCTCTGTGATGGTGGAATCAAGCATCTTTTCTTCCCAGAGGGGTTTTCTAGTAGGTGTACTTCTGAGCCTTGGAGCATCAGTATTAGCCTTCTGAAAATAGTTTATATATACATATTCAAACACTCTCAAACTTTTCTTTTGTTTTATTTTGTTCTTGTGGTACTGAGGATTGAAACCAGGGGCATTCTACCTCTGAGCTACATCCCCATCCCTATTTTTTTTTTTTTTTTGAAATGAGGTCTCACTAAATTGTGGAGGGCCTCACTAAGTTGCTAAGGGCCTCACTAAATTTCTGAGGTTGGCTTCAAACCTGCAATCCTCCTGTCTCAGCCTCCCAAATACTGGGATTACAGGCATACAGCATTGCATACACCTTCAAACTTTCCTTTTCTTTTCTTTTTTTTTTTTCATCCTTGAGTTATTTATTTAGTCTTTTGGAACCTATGTCTTTTTTTATAATGTGTTTTATTAGTGCATTATAGTCTAATATCACAATGTAAATCATGTTGACAGTGACATATCTGCACACAGCACTTGGTGTCCCCCTCCCGATTTCCCCCCTTCCCGGTACAGAGTGCTGAAATTGACATTGGTATATTCACTTATATACATATAGTCAATGGTGGTATTTCCATTAATGAACCTCAGTCCTCCCCTTCCCCTTCCATTAGACTACCTCTCTGTCTCCACTGAGGTTTCTTCTCCATTGTTTCTTCTCACTTTGGAGTCTCCGTGGTATCCTAATTACTCCCTAGCTTGCTCATATTAGAGAAAACATATGACCCTTCACTTTCTGTAACTGGCTAATCTCACTTAACATAAAGTTTTCCAGGTCCTTCCATTTTCCTGCAAATGACATAATTTTGTTCTTCTTTATTTCTGAGTAGATTTGCATTTTGTGTATTTCCCATAATTTTGTAATCCATTTATCTGTTGTTGGACACCTAGGTTGGTTATAATTTAGCTGTTGTGGATTGTGCTGCTATGAGCTGGGTATCCATATATTACTATAGTTCTCTGGTTTCAGCTCCTTTGGAAATATACCCAGAAGTGGTATAGCCAGATCATATGGTGGATCCATTCCCAGCCTTCTGAGGAATCTCCACAGTGATCTCCATAGCAACTGAACTAGTTTGCAATCCCACCAACAGTGTAGAAGAGTTTCTATTTCCCCAACATTTATTGTTATTTGACTTCTTGATGATTGCCATATAATTGGGGTTAGATGGAATTTCAGTGTAGTTTTGATTTGTATCTTCCTGATTGCTAATGATGTTGAACATTTTTAATGCATTTATTGGCCATTTGTATCTCTTTTGTGAAATGTCTATTCAATTCAGTTGCCCATTTCTTGGTTGGTTTTTTGTTTGTTTTTTTGTTTTGTTTTGTTTTTTTAGTATAAAGTCTTTTAAGTTCTTTGTACATTCTAGATATTAGTCCTCTATCAGAGCGATAGCTGGCAAAAATCTTCTCCCATTCTGTAGGCTTTTTCTTTAGACTCTTGATGGTTCCCTTTGATGTGCAGAAATTTTTTAGCTTAATGCCATCCCACTTATTAATTATTGTTTTAAATTCCTGTGCCTATATGTTGGAGTATTGAACCAATGCTCTCCTATGGTAGCTTCATAGTCTCTGGTCTAACTTCCAGGTCTTTGAGCCATCTCAAGTTGACCTGTGCAGGGTGAGTGGTATGGATTTAGTTCCATTTTTCTATAGCTGGATAACCAGCTTTTCCAATACCATTTGTTGAAGAAGCTGTCTTTTCTCCAACATATGTGTCTGGCACCTTTGTCAAAAATCAATTGGCTACAAGTGTGTGGATTTGTTTCTGTATCTATTATTCTGTTCCATTGGGCTATGTGTCTGTTTTTGTGCCAGTACCATGCTGTTTTTATTACTATATCTATGTAGTATAATTTGAAGTCAGCAATTGTGATACCTCCTGCATGGTTCTTATTGCTGAGAATCACTTTGATTATTCTGCATCTTTTGTTTCTCTATATGAAATTTATGACTGATTTTCCTAGGTCTATGAAAAATGACATTGGTATTTTGATTGGAACTGCAATGACTCTGTAGATCACTTTTGGTCGAATGGGCATTTTGATAATATTTATTCTGCCTATCCAAGAGCAATGGAGTTCTTTCCATCTTATAAAATCTTCTTCAGTTTCTTTCTTTAGTGTTTTATAACTTTCATTGTAGAGGTCTTTTACCTCCCTGGTTAGGTTTATTCCTCAGTATTTTATTGGTTTTGAGGTTATTGTGAATGGAATTGTTTTCTGGATGTCTTTTTCAATGGAATCATTGTTGGCATATAGAAAAGCTACTGGTTTTTTTAGGTTGATTTTGTATCTCACTACTTAGCTGAATTTGTTAATCTCTCTAGTAGTATTTGGTTGAGTTTTTTGGGTCTTCTAGATATAGAATCATATCATCTGCAAATAAAGATAATTTCAGTTCTTCTTTTCCTATTTGAATTCTTTTGGTATCCTTCTCTTGTCTTATTTCTCTGGCAAGAGTCTCGAGGACTATATTGAAAAGGAGTGGTGATAGTGGGCACCCTTGTCTCATTCCTGATTTTAAAGGGAATTCCCGCAGTTTTTCCCCATTCAATATGATGTTGGCTTTGGGTTATGGTATATTGCCTTAATGATGGTAAGGTACATTCCTTCTATTCCGATTTTCTGCAGTGTTTTTAACATAAATGGGTGTTGGATTTTGTCAAATGATTTTTAGCATCTATTGCGATGATCATGTGATTTTTGTCCTTCCTTCTATTTATGTGGTGAATAACATGTATTGATTTGTGTATGTTAAACCAGCCTTGCTTTCCTAGGATGAAACCAACTTGGTCATGGTGTACAATTTTCTTGATGTGGTTTTGAATACACATAGCTAGTATTTTGCTTAGAATTTTTTGCATCTATGTTCATCAGTGATATTGATCTGTAATTTTTTTTCTTGAGGTGTCTTTATTTGGTTTTGATATTAATGTGATACTAGCCTCATAGAAGGAGTTTGGAAGAATTCTATCTCTTTTGATTTCACAGAATAATTTGTGAAGTATTGGGTTTAGTTCTTCTGTAAAGGTTTTGTAAAATTCGGCTGGAAATCCATCTGGACCTGGGCTTTTCTTTGGTGGCAGGCTTTTTATTGCTGTTTTTATCTCTTTGCTTGCTCTTGGTCTGTTTAGGTTTTCCATATTCCCTTGGTTCAATTTAAGTATGTTGTGTGTGTCTAGATATCTGTCAATTTCTTCAACTTTTCCAGTGTATTGGAATGTAAATTTTCTTTTTTTTTTTTTTTCTTTTTAGTGTTAATAGCTATCCCTATTTATTTATTTATTTATTGCGGTACTGGGGATTGAACTCAGGGGCGTTCTACCTCTGAGCTATACTCCCAGCCCTATTTTTTATTCTTTATTTTGAAACCGGGTCTCACTAAGTTGCAGAGTGCCTCACTAGGTAGCTGAGGCTGGCCTCGAACCCAGATCCTCCAGTCTCAGCCTCCCGAATGCTGGGATTACAAGCGTGCGCCACCACGCCCGGCTGGAATATAAATTTTCAAAGTAGTTTCTGGTAATCCTTTGAATTTCCTCACTGTCTGTGTGATGTCTCCTTTTTCATTTCCAACTTTAATAATTTGGATTGATTCTCTCTTTTAGTTAGGTTTGCTAGGGTTTTGTCAATTCTGTTGATCTTTTCAAAGAACTAGCTTTTTATCTTGTTGATTCTTTGTATTGTATTCTGTTCTCTATTTCATTGATTTATCCTATGATTTTAATTACCTCCTGCCTTTTGCGGGGCTTTGGGATTAGACTTTTCGTATTTTTATAGATCCTTGAGTTGTGTCATTAGATTGTTTATTTGGTGACTTTCTGTTTTTCTTATGTGGGCACTCAGTGCTATAAATTTTCCCCTTAATACCACCTTCAAAGTGTCCCATGGAGAGCCAGGCGTGGTGGCACATGCTTGTAATCCCAGTACTTGGGAGGCTGAGACCAGAGGATCCGGGTTTGTGGCCAGCCTCAGCTACTTAGTGAGGCTCTCCACAACTTAGTGAGACCCTGTTTCAAAATAAAGAATAAAAAATAGGGCTGGGGGTGTAGCTCGGAGGTAGAATGCCCCTGGGTTCAACCTCCGGTACCACACACACACACACAAAAGTGTCCCATGGATTTTGGTACATCATATCTCTATTTTTGTTTAATTTCAGGAATTTTTAAATTTCTTCCCTTATTTCTTTTCTGATCCAGTCTTTATTCAAGAGTGTATCATTCAGTCTCCATGTATTTATGTAATTTCTTTTGGTCTTTCTGATGTTGATTTCTACTTTCATTCCATTGTGATCTGAGAAAATGTAAGGAATTATATTACATTTTTTGAATTTGCCAGTGCTTGCTTTGTGGCCCAGGATGTGGCCCATTTTGGAGAAAGTTCCATGGGTGGCTAAGAAGAATGTGTATTCAGCTGTTGCTGGTTGAAATATTCTGTATATATCTATTAGGTTTATTGTGTTCTTTAGGTCTAAAGAGTCTTTACTCATCTTTTGTCTGGAAGATCGATCTAGTGGCATAAGTAGTATGTTGAAGTCTCCCAATATTATTGTATTTGGATCTATTTGAGACCTGATGTCCCAAAGACTTTGTTTTACAAACATGGATGCACCCACATTTGGAGCATAAATGTTTATATAATTATATCTTCTTGTTGGATTGTTCCTTTTATTAATAAGAAGTGACCCACTTTGTCTCTTCTGATATGTTTTAGTTTCAAGTCTGTTTTGTTGGATATGAGTGTTGCTACCCCTGCTTGTCTTCACTTTCCATTTGCATGGTATTTCTTTTTCTATCCTTTCACCTTTAGTGTATGAATATCTTTGGCTGTAAGGTGAGTTTCTTGCAAGTAGCATATAGTTGGATTATGTTTTTTAATCCATGTTGCCAGTCTCTGTCTTTTAATTGGGAGTTAAGACCTTTAACATTCAATGTTATTATTGAGATATTATTTTTGTCTACTTATATTTTGAGTTTGATGTAGTGTTATTTCTCCTTTGCTTCGCCTCTTCTCTGGTTCTAGAATTTGCTTCTTTTTTCTTCTTTGTGCTTTATTTCTTTAAGTATTTTCTCTACTGATGGCCTTGGTAGTCATGAATTCTTTAAATTTCTGCTTGTCTTGGAACATTTTTCTTTCTCCATCAATTTTTAATGGTATCTTTGCTGGATATATGAGTCTTGGTTGGAAGTGCATCATACCAGTCCCTCCTGGCATTCATGACTTGAGTTGAGAAGTCTGGAGTTATTTTTACTGTTTGCCCCTGAATGTCACCCATTCTTTTTTTCTCGTTGCTTTTTAAGATTCTTTCCTTGAGCCAGGCATGGTGGCACACACTTATAATCCCAGTACTTGGAAGGCTGAGACAGGAGGATCGTAGATTCAAAGACAGCCTCAGCAAGTAGTAAGATACTCATCAACCTAGTGAGACCTTGTTTCAAAATAAGAAAATCAGGCTAGGTGTGGAGCTGGAAGGTAGAATGTCCCTTGGTTCAATCCTGAGTACACACAAAAAAATTCTTTCCTTGGCCTCTATGTTAGTCATTTTGATTATTATGTGGTGTGTGTGTGTGTGTGTGTGTGTGTGTGTGTGTGTGTGTGTGTGTGTGTGGCGGGGGGTCCTTCTTTTATCTTGTCTGAATGGTGTTCTGTATGTCTCCTGTACATTGATCTCTAAGTCTTTTTCTATGTTTGGAAAATTTTCTATAATTATTCCTCTAAAGAGATTTCTGATACCCTTGGTTTGTGCTTCAAGACCTCCTTCAATGCCTTTTATCCATAAGTTAGGATGTTTCATATTTTCCCACATTTCTTGGATGTTTAGGTTGTGTTGTTATAATGTCTGTATATTTTTTACTGTGTTTTCAGTTTTGAATGAACTGTATTCCAAGAGTGATACCCTGTTTTCCATGTGGTCTAGCCTGCCAGAGTTGGTTTTTATTGCCATCTTTAATTCATTTATTGACTCCTTCATTTCGCCCAAAGCTCCATTCTGGTTCCTTCTTAAGTCTCGATTTCCTCCTTCATTTCCTGTACACTTTCGTTGAGGCCATTCTTCATATTGAAGATCAAAATTTGGAATTGTCCTTCTTGCATTTCCTGCAGATCAGTATTGGTAATCTCCCTTGTTATTGAGCTGTGGGAGTTTATTATTTCCTCACTGTTCCTCATTCTCATATTTTCAGAATTCTCTGGCTTGTGTTTCTATTGTCTTGGCATCTTCTTCCTCTTTGTGTATGAGCCCTGTGTCTATATGTTATTCCTTTATAAGGTCTATGCTGGGGGTATATATTTGCCTCTACCAATCTGATTCATATAATCAAACTTTTGAGTTTGTCCCCCAGAGCCTCTTTAACTAGATATAGTTCTTAATGAAGGCAAACAAGAGCCTCTGTTTGGCTACAGGCCACCATGCTCACCAGGCCCAAACCCTGCTGGGCCAGAGACTATGATTTGTTCAGAGCCTGCAGCCTGCTGGTTGGAGTTTAGTGTTCCACGGACACCATCACTGCTCTGCTGATTGTGAGCCCATTATACTGCAGAGATCTGACCTCTAGCCTCTGTGGCCAGTGGGCTTAGGCTCGCTGAGCTTTGATGGTCCCTGGGAAACCACCCTGCTTCTGCTTGTTACAGTCCCCTGAGGTACTGTCAGACACTAGTGTGCATGCAGGCCAGGCACAAACTCTGCTGGTGGAGAAAGTGTTGAGTTCTCAGCCTGTAGCTGTCATCAAGTGAAACACTGCCAGGCCCCTGGCCCCTGGCCTCCTGGCCTCCAGGCATGGCCTGACCAAGATGGCACCATTGTGGCTGCCACTCTACATTCACCAGGTAAGTCACATGGAGCTCTTTACAGTCCTTTGCTCTCTTTTCTGGCTCTGATTCCACCGTGTTTTGGCTTTCGTTGTTTTGTTGAGTTTTTTGCTACTTTTCCTCCCTTGTCAAGAAGAAGTCTTTGAGTTCCAAGTCTCAGAGTGCCTGAAACTTGCTGTTTCCCTCTATGTTGCCATCTTGCTTCCCCCCAAACATTATTTTTCTAAGTACTTTTTAACCTAAACTTTTGTTTTTAAGACATATTTAAATAAATATACTCCTTGGTTACCTGAGTACCATTTCAGTACTTGAAATATGTTTTTCCTCCATCTGTCCCTCTGAATCCTTTTAATAACACCTCCCATTATAACTAGGAGTTGTAACTGACTAGTCATAATATGATAAATGATCTATAAAGACTTCATAAAAACTATACTTGTGTAAATGAAAACACCTGCCACTTGGAATGTACAGCTCATCTTGCACAAAGTAGCAGATTTTGAGAAGAATATACCATAAATAGCTTAACTGCCAGATGCATGAGGAAGCCCCACCTCCAGGGGCCCCACATGACGAATGCAATGATAGCCCTTGGAATACCCAAGAGAGTTGTTTTCAGGCTAAACCCTTGTACCTTTTCTCTTACAGTTTCTTCCCCTCCCCCCCCAAAAAAAGTATAGTGGGGTATTGTGGTGGTGCATGCTTGTGATCCTAGTACTTGGAAGGCCAAGACAGAAGTATCACTGACTCGAAGCCAACCTCAGCAACTTAGCGAGGTCCTTTGCAACTTAGCAAGACCCTGCTTCAAAATGAAAAAATAAAATAACGCTGGGGGCGTAGTTTAGAAGCAGCATGTCCCTGGGTTGAATCACCAGTACCACAAAAGAAAAACTAAAAAGGTGTGTGTGTGTGTGTGTGTGTGTGTGTGTGTGTGTGTGTAGAGTAGAAAGTTCTAAAGCAGATCTTAGGTGATGCCTGCAATGCTGACATAAGCAACTGAAGAAGGCTGTGATTGAACATGGAGCTGGTTAGACCAGAGGTTCTCAAATGACTTCTTCCAGTTGAAAAACTCTCTAGTTAGGGGCAATAGAATAAGCACATAAACACTGCTTCTTCCCAAATCTAAAGAGCAGAAGGGAAAAGTGGAGTGTTGCCTTAAAGGTGGGGGGGAGGACGTGCACATGTAGTGAGAGGAGGAGACTCTGATGCTCTGAGCCCCTTTGCTCAGCAAATGGGGTAATGAGCCATCTATACACTGCACACATCCGGCACTTCCCTCCATCTGGGAAAGGTACCCTGCACACCTGAGCAGGCTGAGCGTTCACACAACCTTCCCCAAGGCAGAAGGGGATCCAGTGCAGGCGAGAGCAGGCAGAAGTATCATATCCTTTCCCTGTTTCCTCAGTCCAACTTGGCGACAGGGTGGAAAGACCCAGAAAGAGACAAGCCATCTGCATTCAATCCTGTTTTCAATCACTCAGAAGTCTGTGACTCTGTTAATGGCTAAACCAGTCTGAGTCAAAGTTTTTGTAAACTACAAGATGAATGTAAAAGGCAATGCTTACTTTACCAAAACAAAGTGGTGAGGTCAAGAACAAGCCTGGAAAGAGCGTAGGTCTGTGTGTGCCTGTGAGGAGGCGGGCAGAGGACTGGCCCCTTTGTGTAGTGCCGTGGTGCACATGGCACAGAGAACAGCAGACTGAACCTTCATCTGTCAAGTATTCCATCTCTCTGTGAGAGTCCAGCTGAGCTACACCAAGTAGAGCCTACGCTCCTACCATGTTGTGCCTCTGTGTCCACACAGCTGTTTTCCCTCCATTCACATAGGTGAATGCTCAAGCTCCTAGGACCAGCCCTGCCACTCATGCATTGGACCCACCCCTGCTCACCGACATGAAGACATTGCCCTAGAGATTGTTTTCCTGCTCTTACATCAGCATGCTATCATTCTCCACAGGATCATTCCCTAAATACAAATGTGCTGTAATAATTTCTCTTATTTAGGAAAAAAAAAAAAAACCTCTCTTGATTCCACAGCCTCCTCCAGCGGCACAGCATTTCTCTTTCTTTTTAGAGTAAAATTTCATTAATGTGATGTTTCTGCTCTGCCTCCATTCCTTCTGGAATCCATTCCAAACATCATTCGCCCTCATTACTTCACTGCAATAGTTCTTGTTGGGAGTCACCAATGACCTCTGCACTGCTGCATCCACAGTCAGGCCTCAGGCCTCCTCTCTTGCCTGTCAGCAACACCTGTCACACTTGACCGCTTGTCCTTCCTTCCTTCCTTCCTTCCTTCCTTCCTTCCTTCCTTCCTTCCTTCCTTCCTTCTTTCCTTCCTTCCTTCCTTCCTTCCTTCCTTCCTTCCTTCCTTCCTTCCTTCCTTCCTTCTTTCCTTCCTTCCTTCCTTCCTTTCTTTCTTTTCCCTTCCTTCAAACCTGTGATTCTCCTGTCTCAGTCTCCCAAGTCCTGGTTGGCATCACCATGGTTGGCACTCACTCTTTCTTAAAACACTTGAATCACTTGGCATCTAGGACATCACTCTGCAAAGAACCCTAGAAAGATGTTCCATCTCACTCTACTTCAAAGTAAAAGCCTTGGCATGACACAAAAGGCCTTCTTTGATTTCTCTTCTGGGAATGCTCCTCCTCCAGATAAACACAGAACTCACTCCTTTGATTCTGTTAGCTCAAATGTTACCTTATCACCCTGTGGGCCCTTCTCTGGAATCCCATATAAAATAACTGCCTCTCTAGCCCCCTATCTCCCTTACCTTCTAGAAGCTTTGTACTATAACATACATGATGCAATTGAGATTCACCTATTTTATGTAAGCTGGTTTTGTGCACGGCAGTATCCTTAACACCTGCAGCATCTGGCAGAGAATAGAGATTTGGGTATTTACAGACTGAGAGGGGATGCTAAGCCCTGGAAAATGAATAGAAGTTGTTCACGTATATAGTCTTCTGTGTTTAGCTCCGAGGGGGAGAACCTTTCAGAATACAAGGGTCTAGTGCTAGGGACGTCTTATAAATTGATTTTGTATCCAGCTACTTCGCTGAATTTGTTTATCAGCTCTAGAAGGCTTCTGATTGAATATATATATCTTCTAAGCACAGGATCATGTCATCAGCAAATAGAGATAATTTCAGTTTTTCTCTCCCTATTTGAATCCCTTTATTTTCCTTCTCGTGCCTTATTGATTGAGCAGAGTCCCAAGTTCTATATTGAATAGGTGTGGTGATAGTGGGCATCCTTGTCTTGTTCCTGATTTTAGAGGAAATACTTTCAGTGTTGTTAGGAACATTCTATACATCTTATTTTCATTGGGCCAGAAAGACCTCTCCTTGTCCAAGGATGAGACAGGACAAAACAAATATGACACCTCTGAAAAGATTCTACAAGACCAAAGGAACGATTGAATAACATCTGTTCAGACCTAAAGAGAGGCATATGAAAATACAATCACTATGAAGGAAATCAAGAATTAATAGGCTAAAAGGGAAGGAAAAAAAGAACATGAAGACACTGAAATAAGAAAAAATGCAAGGAAGCACAAAATGCCATACAGAATTAAAGTACTCCCCTGAAGTAGTAAAGACCATAATTAGCACTGCAAAAAAAAATTAATTATGATGTGGATGAAACTTCAGTAGCTCTCCTCCTCCTCCTCCTCCTCCTCTTCCTCCTCTTCTTCCTCTTTTTTTGTACTTGGTATTGAACCCAGGGGCATTATACTTCTGAGCAAATCTTCAGCCTTTTTTTTTAAAATTTTTTGAAACAGGGTCTCTAAGTTACTGAGGCTGGCCTCAAACCTGCCATTCTCCAGTCTCAGCCTCCCAAATACTCATATTAGAGACACATGCCACACACTCAGCTTCTTCATTAGCTCTTCTAAAATGCAGCATAAAGGTAGAAAAATTTACAAACAAAATTAAAAGAAAATTTCTGATAGATTAACAATGTTAGCATCTTTGGTGATTGTTTTTCTGTCCCTAAACTTTCAATAATAGACATAAATCATAATCGGGGAAAAGGAAAGTAAAAACTTTAAAAATGAACCTTAAACTGTTTGTTCCTAGTTTCTCTCTCTCTCTCTCTCTCTCTCTCTCTCTCTCTCTCTCTCTCTCTCTCTTTCTTTCTCTCTCTCTCTTTCTCTCCTTCTCTCTCTCTCCCCTCTCCCTCCCTCCCTTCCTCCCTCCCTAGCCTGTCGTCCTCCTCAGAAATTTCAACAAAACTCATTTCATTGGAAATTATTTAAAGACTTGGCTTTTTAAATATGACTGGATCTAAAGAAGATCTCAAGACTTTGGGTGAAATTAGCACTGAGAGGCAGAAAATTGAGGACACTATTTTCTTCAAATTCCTCTACCTCCTCATTTTGTCTAAATGCCTGTTGGGATGGAGAGTGCCAATTCCCACTTAAAAGTATACATTTTCAAAAAAGTATATATTTTGAGTAAGGCATAAGAAAATATTCTGACTACTGAGCCTAGGTGAACACTGAAAGTTCTGGTGGGAAATCTGCCTTCTGATGCAAGAGCCCTAATGCAGTGGTCTTTGGCAGCTTTGGGCATGCTTACAAGACTGCAGTTAGGGCTTTTAAACCTCAATCATCTCTGCTGCCATGTAGTGCTATTTCACTATTTCTTTTCTTCCTTCCCCACATTTGCAAGCTTGTTTCTTCTCAAATTCTCCATGAGATGATGCATGAATGCATTTTATTTCCTCAATGGAAATGTACATGCTGCACAGCTGTTAAGACTTGAAATCACCAGGTGGTACTTAGAAGCAGAAACTAAGATGCTGTTGCCAGGGTAACCACACATTCTTCCAGCAATGGGAAGAGATGCCATGTTTTCTAGGCTCTAGGGAATATGTGTTATAAAAAGGATTGGCTGCGTGCATTTGAATATTTACTATTTTAAAACAATATGTATTTCTTCATAAACCTGTGAAATGTATTTTGATTACTCATATGCCTGTCAAAGCCATTTTATCTTTTCAAAGGATAGGGTCTCATCTTCCCTTGTCAATAGAATTATAAATATCCAGTAATAACTAATATTTTATGTTACCCACAATCTACTGGTACATCTCACTTTACACATTAGATTCATTTTAAATATGCAATTAGAGCTTACTATTTGAAAAAGGACTATTGTGAATTCTGTAAGGAAATATATTTGCAAAATATATTCAATTCTTCAGTTATGAAAATCTGTACTTCCATTCACAGTAGAATCTGAGATGTAGAGGATAATCTTTTGAGGGTCCCAAAGTTGCACTGGAGTTGACAGACCTTTAGTGTGGTTTGGGATCACATTGGCAAAGATGAAGCAGTCCCAGAGCAAAGCAAAAAGCTAATGACCACAAATATCCCTTCCTCCATTCCTCCTTTCCCCTCTTCCTTCCTTCCTTTAACACCTATTTGCTGACCTCTTTCTTTGCACTAGGAACTGTGGCAGGTGCTGGGGGTGGAGGGGAGTTCTGTAGAGATTAGAAGTACAGGTAAGGTAGAAGTACAGGTAAGGCAGCAGGATCACCTTTAATTGCATGAGATTTTATTAAATTGTTTTCCAAAATGGTAGTTCCAGTGAAATTCTCCTATGAACCATGCATAAGATTTCATCTTGCTCTACATTCTTGCCAACACTTGGTTCTGGTGGATTTAAAATCCTGTAATTGTGTGTGTGTGTGTGTGTGTGTGTGTGTGTGTGTGTGTGTGTGTTACTGGGAATTGAACCCAGGGGTGTTCTGCCTCTGAACACCCCCAGCCCTATTTTATTTTTTATTTTGAAACAGGGTCTCATTAAGTTGCTGAAGGTCTTGCTAAATTGCTAAGGCTGTCCTAGAACCTATGATCCTCCCATCTCAGCCTCCCAAGTACTGGGATTACAAGAGTGCACCACGACTCCACTTGGCCTAAAATCCTACTTTCTGAAAGTTTTAACTTTGTATTTCCCTGGTCATAATGTTCACATGGTTATTGGTCATTCAGGTTTTCTTTTCTATCCACTGCCCGTTTATATACTTTACCTATTTTTCTATTGGGTTCGCTTTTTCTACTACAACTTAATAAAAAATCTAAAAATATACACTTTTTTTTCAAAATTATTTTATGGAGCCAGGCATGGTGACACACACTTGTAATCCCAGTACTTGGGAGGCTGAGACAGGAGGATCACAGGTTCAAAGCCAGCCTCGGCAACTTAGTAAGGCTTTCAGCAACCTAGTGAGACCCTGTTTCCAAGTAAGACATAAAATTTGGCTGGGGATGTAGAATGCCTCTGGGTTCAATCCCCAGTACCAAAAGAAAAAAAATTATTCTTATCTTGGCCTTTGGTTTTTCTATGTAAAATTTAGAACAGGTTTGTTGGGCTACTACTAACATTGTGGGTATTTTATGCTATACAATATGTAGCTGGATTTTTATATACAAAATTTAAACAGAAAACATATAATCTGCCAATTAGGAACTTGACTGCTAAATTGTAAACACAAATAAATTCTAAAAATGCCATATCTCTGAATCATATTTTTAAAAAATGATTGCCATATGGCTGTGGTTGATTATGAACATGGACAGACTTTGAGTCTTTCTTTGATAAGAGACTTGGCCATCTCATTCTGTTTTGTATAATCCCACCACCAGCAATAATTCTTTGTGGCTAATAATTAAGTGGCTAATAATCCTTTCCCTTCCTGATTAGTGAGAGTAGCTGGCAGCAGCTTCTGAAGCTCCTGAAGATGTAAGAGGAAACCTACCACTAGATAGTGATTGAAGACTAAAAAATGACCTGCATCATCTACCCTGCTCCCCAAGCACCTCCCAGCTGCCTGGCACTCAGAGCCCTCCATATTAAGCACACTTCTGGGATGGGACTTTTTTTCTGGTGGTACTGGGGATTGAACCAGAGCTACCTCTGAGCTATTCCCCAGCCCTATAAAATACTAAAAGTTTGAAACCAGCCTCACTAAGTTGCTGAGGCTGATTTCAAACCTGTGATCCTCCTGTATCAGCTGCCCAAATACTGAGATTATAGGTGTGCATCTGGCTTGGAATGGGATTTAAACCAGTCTTTGCACATTTTCAGAAACTTTAGGCCTGTCACTGCCTCAATAGCAAATGTAGCACTCTTGCAGAGCTATGGTAATGTTCAATGCATCTTTACATTTTTCTCACATGCTTACTATATAACAACATTCAGAAAAACCTTTTTAAAATTACGGCAACTTAGAACCACAATAGCTATTTCTGTTTACATGAAATTCTGGGCATAAACTTGGAGCACACTTTATATATCAAGTGTTGAGCAGAGTAGTTTGCAGGCATCATCTAAGATGATCTTTACAGAAATCTAGCAAGGTAGGCAGCACAATGCCAACTTGCAGGTGAGGAAAATGAAGTTATGTGACTTGACTAAGGAAAGTGTAGTAACCAGCAGCAAATAGTGAGTGAATATTCAATCCCAGACCTCAGATTCAAAAGTCCTATTCCATCTAAAAAACCATGCTGATGCCTAAGTACAAATTGCCTTTACTCATATGGTAAACAATTCAGCCATTTTTTTGAAATGTATTAAATTTCTATGAGGCCAGGTGTGGTGGAGAATGCCTGTAATTACAGTACTTGGGAGACCAAGACAGAGGATTGCAGATTCAAAGACAGCCTTGGCAACATAGTGAGATGCTCAGCAACCTAGTAAGACCCTCTTTCAAAACAAAATATAAAAAGGGGTGAGGGTATAGCTCAGAGGTAGAATGCCTCTGGGTTCCATCTCTAGTACCACAAAAGGAAAAAAAAAATCCTATGATACACCAGGCACTGGATCTTCTTTAATAACAGCTTAAAATTCAACAGAGTATCAACACACACTTAAAAAAAAAAAAGTTAAAATGTCAGATTATATGCTAACTACTACAAATTTTGCCCAGGGATTGTTAAATGTACGTGTATCTAGTCTGAGTTGAAAAACCTAAGACTTAAAATCATTTTAAAAGATTCTCTAAGTCGGGCGTGGTGGCGCATGCTTGTAATCCCAGCATTCGGGAGGCTGAGACCGGAGGATCCGGGTTCGCGGCCAGCCTCAGCTACTTAGTGAAGCACTCCGCAACTTAGTGAGACCCGGTTTCCAAATAAAGAATAAAAAATAGGACTGGGGCGTAGCTTGGAGGTAGAATGCCCCTGAGTTCAATCCCCAGTACCGCAAAAAAATAAAAATAAAAATAAAAATAAATAAATTAAAAATAAATAAAAGATTCTCTAAATAAGTTGGAACAAATTTGCAGATGACTACTAATGTAGATATTTCACAAGTTAGGCTATACCACTATGCTACATGTAATTGAGTGAGCAAAGGATATAATTAACATACCCTGGAAAGTGTGGGGACATATCTCTTTTTC
>PVLC010001072.1:97154-114545 GCA_004027655.1 Graphiurus murinus
GTACTGGGAATTGAACTCAGGGGCATTCTACCTCCGAGCTACACCCCCAGCCCTATTTTTATTCTTTATTTTGAAACAGGGTCTCACTAAGTTGCGAGTGCCTCACTAGGTAGCTGAGGCTGGCCGCGAACCCGGATCCTCCGGTCTCAGCCTCCCGAATGCTGGGATTACAAGCGTGCGCCACCACGCCCGGCTTCTCTTTTTCTTAATCAACAAAAGTAGAAGAGTCTGATTCTCTTCCCATATCTTTCAGGTAGCACAATCTGTGGATCTCTGAGCTTTTTTTCTCTAGTTTGTAAAAACAGAAATTCTAAAAGCTATCTCAAAAGATCATGATGACTAAATGTGATAATACGTTTGAAAAATGTTTAATAAACTGTCTCAGCCAACATTCTTATTGCTATGATCCAAAACAACTGACCACACAACTTAGAGGAAGGAAGATTTATTTGCTCAGTTTTTTGGAGATTTGGGGGTACATTGCATGTGAGGCCAGTGTCTGGGGGGCTCAAGGCACAGCAGCAGGAAGCAGAGAGGAAGAGAGCAAGGCTGTGCTCTCACATCACAGAGGCCAGAAGGAAGAGAGTAAACAAGCACAATCCCAAATAACACACCCCCAGGGACCCACTTTTCCAGTCACACCCCACTGGCCTAGGTTACCACCCAGTAAATCTATTACAATGGACTTATCTACTAATGAGATTACAACCCTCACCACTTAATTACATCAACTCTGAATATAAAATACATGAGCTCTTCAGGGGACCATTCTATATCTAACCATAACAGAAACTGTAGTGTATACTAAAGTTGAGTGCATATAGTTATTAGATAAAAGTTTAATCATTGAAACAACTGTTTCCAGAGCTATGCTTATACCATGAGTGAACTAAGAAGCAGGATTCCTACTCATTTCGGGATGAAGGAGACTCAAGGAAAGAAATAGGAATGGCAATAAAAGATTTCTAAATAAAAAAGGATAAAAACAGATCAGTAGATCATTTCATTGTTTCTAAGAATGAAAGCAAATATATTTGGAATAATAAACCTTCTCAGTGCGTTCCTTCACTTTGTGAGGGTACTAAAGTTATTACCTGATCTGCCTCTTCTAAAGTTCAGGAGCGCTGCTTCCCTAACAGAAAAATCTAGCGAGGTCATGTCAAAGACTTTCTGATATTTTTGGTTGAAGTTCAAACTTTTGGATTTTAATCCATTGTATGTACAATGAGTAATTTAACTGTGATAATAATGAAAAAGAAATATTAGATGTGAAACAAGAAAAGCCAAACCCCACAGATTTCATGTAAACAGTCCTGACATGATTCTGTCAATAGACTGGTGTTTAGCCAGGGCCTTTTCCAGAACGCTCAGTTACAGCTGTGAACCATTGGAAATAAACCTCATTATTTTAAATCCTTAAAAACATGCAAGGCCAGGCACTGTGGTGCACGCCTGTAATCCCAGTACTTAGAAGGTGGAGACAGGAGGATCACAGATTTGAGGTCAGCCTCAGCAACTTAGTAAGGTCCTCAGGAACTTAACAAGACCTGTTTCAAAAATGGGGGAGGAAGCCTGGGAGTGTAGCTTGGAGATACAATGCCCCTAAGTTCAATGCCCACTACCTCTCCCCCCCAAAAAAAGAAATTGTAGGAGAAAAGTAGTAATATCATTACAGAAATGGATTTATAACTGGAAGAATCTAATATTCTGGCATCTTTATCCTTGATTTTAGACTCATATAAGGTTCGATAGGACCTTAAACCTAAATTAAGTGGCTTAATAAAACCTCTGATAGAAAAGTCTTGAGCTCTCTGCAAAATGCTTGGGGATTGTCTTAAATAATAATTAGTAATTGACCATTGGATTCAATGAAAAAAAAAATACTCAACTATGTCTTTCCCAGACCCAGATATTTAAACAGGCTTAAAACGGAACAGAATGAACGGTGTAACTCCTGAGCTGCAGCATGCAAAGCAAAATTCAAAAACCTGTCTTCAGGTCCATCACATTCAATGTATGGTCTGTTTACTGGGTGGCAGGGTAGAGAGGGATGAAATCCACTTGTCAAGCCCTTGTGCTAGGATGGGGCCCTGTCCGCCAGGAGGAAGGGGGGGGGGGACCATCTAAGCCAAAGGTTCTATGAGCCCAAAAAGTTACAGCAGTACAAAACTTGCATTGACAAGGGGGCCATGTCTGACTGGGTCACCAGTGACTTTTTAAGTAATTAACAAAAATCCAAATGATTTCATTTCCTCCAAAGAAAGCCCTTCACAAGCTGGGTGTGATGGCACATGCTTGTAATCCTAGTATTTGGGAGGCTGAGCCGGGGGATCGCAGTTTTGGGGCAAGCCTCAGCAACTTAGTGAGGCCCTCTGCAACTTAGTGAGACCCTGTTTCAAAATAAAAAATAAAATAGGGTTGGAGGTGTAGCTCATGGATAGAGTGCCCCTGGGTTCAATCTCATACTACAAAAAAAAAGAGAGAGAGAGAAAGCCCTTCACATAATGTACACATAAACTAGTCCATTTCCTACTGATCAGTAATACCAAGAGTCTCTATCTCCAACTGCAAATAATACAAAGAAATTGTTATGGATCAGGCCCCATCCTGTCTTTAGTCCATGGCATTCCCTATACTTTCCTCATGTTCTTGTCCTCCAGCCTTAACTTCAGTTGAGGGAAGGGCCTATAAGACTTTCTCCAAGAGAAGATTTATAGCAAAGACCAATTTTCTTTTCACTTTTACTGGTTAGATGTTGCATAGGTTGTCACTTAATGTTGGCAAGTTTCTCTGATGTGGAAGACAAAGTTTGAGGGTTTGTTGTTGTTGTTGTTCATTTAAGCTAAGTCTCTTCTAGTGATAAATGCATGCCAGCCATGGACCTAAGTGCTTTGTTTTCTTGTATAGGTTCATTAAACCCTCAAGATCCATCCTTTAAAGTCATGAAACTGAAGAATATAGCTAGTAAGACACAGAGGCAGGCATCAAGCTGGGCAGTTTGGATCTAAGTCCAGAATACCTAGACTGCCTTGCTATAGGGGCCTTCTCTAGTTGCAATAGAACAGGAACCTCTAAAGAATATGTTTTCCAGTATTCTCATCCAGTATCCTTGGAGCCAGATATGGCACCTAAATCTTTAATCTACTTTCAAATCATATCAAAGATATTGCATACAAGGATGCAATATTCTCAAGGCCAGGTAAGAAGTTTTCTATTGTATCCACTGGGAATCATAATTTCTGTAGACAAATCTGATATATTTGAAAACAAATGAAATGTTCACCCTGAGCTCCTCATTTTCCAGGGCCAAATGATACAAACAGCCCATACATTTAATGACCTCAATGATCAGAGAAGGCATTCAACAAATTTTCACTCCAACTCTTTTTGTGTGTGTACAGGTTACAAGGCTTATGAAATGAAAAATTTTAAATCTTGTTTTACAAGATTAGGTCCTTAACCAGAACTTACCCATGAAATTTGCTCTCCAGAATAACAATGACTATGGCTGCAGCTTGATGGGTCAGAGGAAGGAAATTAGACTACTACCTCTTAGATACATGTTTTCTTAATTTTTCTAAAAGAACTTTTCAAGACAAAGGAACTTAATGATCATAAACCGGTATTCCAAATAAACTCCTAATTAGTTTCAAAGATACTTGTGCAAGAATACATGTGTGTGTGCAAATATACATGTTTTATATGGTTATAATCAGTATCCTCTAATTATAATCAACTTAATGATATAACTAGAGATGACTATTAATTTTCGGCTTCCTGAAAAATGCTGAAAGTGGATGTTAGCCTAATGGGTTAAAAACATAAGTACTAGGTACTTGCTGATAGCACATCTGGAACCACTTTGCCCTAGAACTGTTGTATAATGAGGTGCTAACATAGCCAACTATTGCTTGCCCCCACTGCAATGTGTGTGTGTGTGTGTGTGTGTGTGTGTGTGTGTGTGTGTGTGTCCTGGACTTCACCCCCTTTCAGTAGCAAGTTCAAATACCAGAACAGCTTGTCCAGAGATCCTATTGGCAGGAATGTGCTCATCCTTAAGAAAAACAGATCCTGCTGATAACAGGGACAGTCCAATCAGTGTTCTCACATGTCACAAAACTGCAAGTCCTCAGTTCTGACCCGATTTCCAATATCAACTATCCTCTCTTTAGCACTGCCTATGAAACAATAGGTAATAAGCAAGAACTTGTAACAAATCCTAAAAAAATAGCAAACACACCAAGACTTTTGGGGAGAGGCAATCCTGGAAGGAGAGGAACAATTTTTCACATAGCACTGAGGAAGAATGTGAATTTCCTGCAAACTTTATAGCTTTCAATCCACAAGTTTCCTGGGAATAAGGAGGCAGCAGACCTGGGTTCTACCTCCAGTCCTGCCACTAATCAACAATTCACAGGTTTCCTGGTGGAAAGAGATTTCTCTAATGGCTGAATTATTTGATTTATTAATTTCTATGCCATGACAAGAGTGGGGATGAGGAGGCAGGAGATCTGGATTCTACCTCCAGAACTGCCACTAACCAAGAATTCAACCAGTGATAAGCCACTGCCTGCCTGGCCTCAGATGGATACACCCATAATTAAGAAGCTTTTTTTGTTGTTTTTGAAACAACACTAAATTACTGAGAATTTCACTAGGTTACTGAGGCTGGTCTTGATTCTGCTGTCCTCCTGTCTCAGCCTCCCAAGTACTGGATTACAGGTGTGCACCACCATGCTTAACTCAGGCCTGTCTTCATAAAGCACCCCATGTAGCCTGTTACTAAACCTCAAACAGGTGTGTGTGTGTGTGTGTGTGTGTGTGTGTGTGTGTGCGCGTGCATGTGTGTATTTGTAGAGACAGAAAGAATGAGATAAAGAGAGAAAATCCAAACAACCTACTGATGTTTAAACTAGGCATGAGCTGGACGTGGTGGCACATGCCTCTAATCCTAGTACTTGGGAGCCTGAGACAGGAAGATCACAGGTTTGAGACCAGTCTCAGGAACTTAGGCCCTCTGCAACTTAGTGAGACTGTGTTTCAAAATAAAATAAGGCTGGAGGTGTAGCTCAGAGGCAGAACACCCCTGGATTCAATCCCCCAGTACCATATACATGCACGTGCGTGTGCGCACGCGCACACACACACACAAACTAAACCTGAAAATCCAGAGGCTGCTCCAGCTTCTTCAGGGAGGATTCTTTAGTTACAACTCCTTCCTCAGACCGGCTGTGTAGGGAGCTCACTGAGACAGGCCTGAGTCCCTAGCACTTATACTTTTTAGTCCTCTCCTCTTTTTAAACACTGTCACATCAAAAGGTATAATCAGTGCGGAAATTTGCAAAACTGTAAAACAATGACATTCTTGACTCTTCATTCTTCAATGCCATCCTCAATTTTTTGTGTGTGAAATGTAACTTTTTATCTTTATTTATTGTGCAGTGTTGAGGATCAAACTCAGTGCCTTGTACAATCTAAGCAAGCACTTTACCACTGAGCTACATCTCCAGCACTATTTTCATTTTAAAGTGTTATTTATGTTACCATATTGCAAGTTTGCAACTATTTTTTAAATGAATTAACTGTTTTATTAATTTCTCAGTCTTAATTTGTGTGTGTGTGTGTGTGTGTGTGTGTGTGTGTGTGTGTGTTA
The DNA here is from genome assembly GCA_004027655.1 of Graphiurus murinus. Classification (NCBI taxonomy): domain Eukaryota; kingdom Metazoa; phylum Chordata; class Mammalia; order Rodentia; family Gliridae; genus Graphiurus; species Graphiurus murinus. Next base: position 102,808 of record PVLC010001072.1, read on the forward strand.
CTAGGGATTGAGCCTAGAGGCATTTTACCTCAGAGCTACATCCCCAGCCCTATTTTATTTTAAGTTTTAAACACAGTCTCACTAAGTTGCAGAGGGCCTCACAAGGTTGCTAAGGCTGGCCTCAAACCTGTGCCTCCTGTCTTAGCCTCCCAAGTACTAGAATTATAGGTGTGCACCACCATGTTCAGCTTTCAGTTTTAATTTCTAATCTGGTAAATGTTATGGTTGGAATCTGGAAAAAGTCCTCCAAAAGCTCATGTGTTGAAGGCTTGGTCCCTAATGTAGCAATGTCTAGAAGCAGAGCATTTAGGAAATGACTGTATCATGAGGGCTCTGTCCTCACGGTTGGATTAATAGCTGGATGGACTACAGGAAGGTGGTGGGCACTCTAGGCAGGTGGGCATGGTTGGAGGAAGCAGGTCACTGGGAGGGTATCCTTGGGGTCCATATCTTGTCCCTGGCCTCTGTCTCTCTCTGCTTCCAGCTACCATGGGCTGAGCAGCTTTCCTTTGCCACGCCCTTCCACCATGACGCTCTGCCTCACCTCAGGCCCAGAGCAAATGGAGCCCACAGACCAGGGACTGAAACCATGAGCCCAAATGAACCTTTCTTCCTCTAAGTTGTTTCTGTCAGGTATTGTGGTCATGCAGATGAAAACTGACTAACACAGTAAATATCAATAGATATAACCCACCTAAACAAAACTCTTTCCGGTCCTCAATAATTATTAAAGTGCAAGGCAGTCCTGAAACCAGAAAGCTTGAGAAGTTTGAGCAAAGGTGATGATGAACTCTACAGCTAGGTGCCTGAGTTGAAGTCTCACTCCTACCACTTGCAAGTTGTATGACACTGGGCAGTCACTCTGTGCCTCAGTTGGGGACTGCAATAACGGTACTTACCTCATGGGGTTTTCATGAGGCTTAAGTGATTGATGTGTGCTGTGCCTAGAAGTATTGATGTTGGACATCGTTCTGTTTGGTGTCCTTCCCTCCCAATGCCACTGTCTCCTCTTCCTCCTATTCCTTTCTCCCCCATCTTTTCTCCTCCCTCTCCTCTCCCCTCCCTCCCTCTCTCTCTTTCTCTTTCCCTCCCTCTTCTCTCCTTTCTTCCCTCTTTCCCTCTTCCCTCCTCCCTCCTCTCTCCCTCTCCCTCTCCCTCTCCCTCTCTCTCTCTCTCTTTCTCTTTCTCTCTTTGCCTGGTTTCATTTTTGGGTGGAGGGAGAAGTCTGGTCTTACTACAGCTACCTCTCTGTCTTAGACCAGCACTTGCCGTGCCCAGTATTGCTTTTTAGAGGACTGCCCTGGCTCCTCCATATCCACATCCACCACTTCTCCCACCACCACCCTGCAGAAGCCAGCTCTACTTTGAATCTGCCCTTCACAGAAGCTCCATCAGCAAAAGACAACTGGAAAATCAAAGTAAGCAACACTAAGTTTTTTTTAAAACAGGCTATGTCAGATGAATTAGAATGTAAAGCAGAAACTTTAGCCTTAGGAATAATCAATGAAACAGAAGAAGGGAGTCAAGAGCAAATGCAAGCAATTACCTTCATTCCTTAAAGGAAAACGTGGTATTTACCCCAGCTCCTTCCAATTTGAACTGTGTTCTTTCACAGTCTTCCATTCCTTTTTTTACAATCTCTCTTCAACCTCCCAGAGCACCCTGCCTCCACTGGCTCAGAACCTCAAGTCTTAAAAATTCTGATGGACCAGATTCTTATCATGTGCACATGACTGGGAGCCACCTGACCTTGGGGGAGGGGAGTCCTGGAGTTTTATGATGACTTCTAAGTTTCTGAGTCTATATGACTTTTCTAATCTATACTTCACATAAAGTTTTCATTCTCAGCCCTCAGCACACTGTCATTACTATTTTACAGTTTAAAGAACTGGCACAGAGAAGCTGGTAAACCTGCCCAATGTCACAGAACTTTGAATTGACAGAACTGAAACTGGAGTACAGATGGAATTGGAGAATTTTTAAATCCTGGAGGAGGGAACACACAGCAGAGGGGAGCAGTGTGGAGGATGGGAGGTGCAACCAGTCTATTTTTGCCAGGGGGTTACCACTTAAGCAAATGGGCTAAACCATGGAAATAACCTCAGCAACCCTGGCACCTAGCAAGTTCTGCACTGCCACCGTGCACAGCTCAAGCTATTCCTTGCCTAAGCATTCTAAGCCTTGTTTTTAACTTACTTTTCTATTTACTCATTTGCTTGTTTATACAATGGCTATCTCAGCAATGCTGTGCTATAGAGGATTTTAAAGAAGGTACACCCAGTATGTTTTATATTTGGCTGCTTCTGAATAGAGTGTTTGTAAATTGAGAACTGTCTGTATTGTATGTGTGATGTCATTAAATATATACTTGGTCTGTCCAAAACTATCTGGCATTTGTCCTTTACCAACATTACTGAGTATTTTAGTTTCTCAATCATGCAAGCTTAAAAAGCACAGCCAAGTCTAATGAACGTCAAACTTGTGCAGTGACTCAAATTGATTACAGCACTTTTAAACAGAGAAAAACCAAAATTCACAAAGGATTGAGTGGTATGAATATTCACTGTCAAGGAATACAAAGAAGAATTCTTTGGAACCATTGGTCTAAATATGTCACATTAATTTAAACACATCTGAGCCAGGCGTGGTGGCACATGCCTGTGATCCCAGTACTTGGGAGGCTGAGACAGGAGGATTGCACGTTCACAACCAGCCTCAGCAACTTAGGCCCTCAGCAACTGTTTCAAAATAAAATAGGGGTGGAGGTGCAGCTCAGAGGTAAAATGAGCTGGGTTCATTCAGGTTTTCACTAAGCTCCTGAGGGTCATGCTGAGTTGCCGAGGCTGGCCCAGAACCTTCAGTCCTCCTGTTTCAGCCTCCCAAGTACTAGGATTATAGGCATGTACCACCACACCCAGCTTGAATGTGATTCGTGTGTGTGTGTGTGTGTGTGTGTGTGTGTGTGTGTACATGCGCACACACTGGGGTCCCCCAGCCCTATTTTATTTTATTTTGGAATAGAGTCTAAGTTGCAGAAGGCCTCACAAGTTGCTGAGGCTGGCTGCAAACCTGTGATCCTCCTGTTCCAGCCTCCCAGGTGCGCTACCACACCCTGCCAATGTGATATTCTTAAAGATGCTACTGCTAAGCAATCTAAATTTTTTTTCTTAGTAATAGTGACACATTTAAGCTAATAATGGAAATAAGTATCAGTGCTATCTAGTACAGTAGCCACTAGTCACATGGGAGTTATTGAGCTCTTAAAATGTAGCTAATTTTAGTGAATAACTTTTAATTTTATTTAGTTTTCATTCATGTATAGCCATGATGGTCTGTTGGATATGTAACTAGTCAAAGCAATTGTAAGTTCTCCTTCAGCAATAAAAAAAAATCCTATGATTATAACATTCTAAAGACCCTAATCTATTAGGGATTAAGGCTATAGCTAAACTTCTGATCATTAACTGGGTGCTTAAATAGTTAGCTAACCAGACATAAAACTTTTCAGACTTTGTTTTTGTTATTTAATAAACATCAAAAACTATTATGTAGCTGGGCATGGTGGCACACACCTGTAGTTTCAGTATCTGAGAGGCTGAGACAGTAGGATCCCAGGTTCAAGGACAGCCTCAGCAACCTAGTAAGACCCTGTTTCAAAACAAAAAATTTTAAAAAGGGCTGGGGGTGTAGCTCAGAGATAGAATACCCTTGGGTTCAATCCCCAGTACCCCCCCCCCACACACACAAATTATTGTGCAAAATAATATATGGGATGGTGGGATATATAGATTTTAAATAAAATATATATCCCTGACCTTGGGCAGTTTATAACTAGGGGAGATGGATGGATGGATGGATGGATGGATGGATGGATGGATGGATGGATGGAACACAATCAGTGCAGACCAAGATTGGACAAGGACTATGTTACCAGTCTCACAGTTTCTGTTCAATGCCAGTTCAGTATATCCTAACAAGATGAGACTGGTCAATGGTGTAAACTTGTCCTTTTAACAAGTAATGCTGTGATCCATTACTCCCATAACTCTGGGACACACAATTGTACTGAGCTCTAGGGACATACTGTGGAGCAGGAGAGGATGCCTGCCTTCAGGGAACTTACTTTCCTGGGAAGTACAGCTAGGTAAACAGGTAACAAGAAGAATGTGGGCAGTACCACAATATGCCACAGAAGAGGATCCTAACCCAGTCTCAGCCAATCAGGGAAGGTTTCAAGCTTAGAGAAGAAGGTTCCAGAAAGAAAAAAAAACAACAAAAACTAGAAGGCCCTTCCTATTCAATCTACCCAATATTTATATGTCTCATGGAAATTTCCTTCTCATTTGGTATTACATCATTGACCCTTTCAAGAGTGTTCACTTCTTGAGTACATTTCGATCAATATTTACTTATTGAACATTGAAGATGAAAGAGCCTTACTGTCATCTTCCTGGAGGGTTTGCCATGTGCGGGGGGCTAAACTTAGAAGATACACACTTTTCCTGAGAAAAATAAGTGCCTGGGTCAAATATTTTAATAATCTTCCAAGTAAAAAAAATGTAATACTGCATTGGAATGCATGCTTTCTTCATAAGCAACCCTTTAAAAATTTCTGTGGCTTTCTGTCCAAACTAAATTTAAACATGTCTCCAAAATAAACTTCAGGAAGGCTAAATAAATAAAAGGAGGGGAGAAAATTCCACCAAAAATGTAACTTCAATATTTTGATACAATTAAAATCATGAATAACAAATTCCTATAGCATAGAGACCATAGCATGGGTTTTACAGGACAGTCTGGGTTCAAATTCCAGGCTGCAGGGCCGTGGACAAATTACTTCATTTCTCCACATCTCAATTTCCTCTTTTGTAAAAGGCAAAGGACAGGATATGAATTACCCTATCTCAGAGTAGATGAGATAATTAAATATGCATGTTTATGAGGAATGTAAAATAGTGCCCACCCTAAGAGCTCAGTAATCGTTTATTCCAATAATTCTGATTGCAGAAAACTATGAGAAAATACACATTGCTCCGGGGGAAGTTAAAACAAATGTGGAAAACAGGGGACACCTGGCCGGTTCCACAGCTTTCTCCACCCTGTCCTTGGCCTCAAAGTGGGGAAGAGGAAGACAAAATGGTCCCCAGGCCAGGCTGAAAGAAAACCTCAACAAAGCAAACCGACAAGCCTGTCTTGGCAAAGATCTTAACTTCCTAATTCAGGGTAGTATTTTTTTAATTTGCTTCCAGGATTTTGATGGGATGATTAAAAAAAAAAAAAGGTCACAATTACTGGAAAGAAACTAAAGGGGCACGAGAGATGAAACTGCTGCAGTAGTTTTGTAATAAATGTTCCAAGGGCAGAGATATGGGCGGGATGTCTGTGTAATGTCTACTCAACACAGCAGAGAGATAAGAGGAAATCGTTGGTATGTTGATTTCCAAGTCTTCCTGGAGAACCATCTGGAACCAGCTGAGCGCCAAATCCCACATTTACCGAAGCCAAGTGGGTCTGGGGGGGTTAACCTGACAATTCTGAGTGCATTGGTGACTTCCCGGACGGACGCAGACAATGGGCCAAGGCTGCGCCCCTTAGTCCCTCCCTCCGGGGGGCACAGCCCCAGGTCTCCGTCAGGAGCCACGTACACAGACACGGACAGACGCCAGCAGGGCCTAATCGCTTCCCAGGCTGCAGTCTCCCAGGCAGGGAGGCCATCCCTACTCTGCCCGGCGCGTTCTCGAAAACCAGGCAGGCCTCGAGGCTCCCCTGCGGCTTTCCTCAAAGCACCCGGGGATTAGCCCTGCCGTTTCAGGGCTCTCTAGGTTTTCCGCGTCGTAGGCGAGCGCCAGCGGGGAGCGTGCCCGCCTCCCAGCTCGGCGATGCTGCGCGGGAAGGGGGAGCACCGCACCTTCCGCTCTCCAACTTCATTTCCCAGCCGCTCCTCCTCCCGCGCTGGGCTGGGGAGGCGGCGCGGGTGAGTCACCGTCACGTGGCCTCGGGTGCGCAGAGGCGGCTGCGCAGAGGCGGCGCGGGCGCTCAGAGCCCTAGTGGAAAATTTCCGGAGCCCTACTGAGGCTGCGCGCGGGAGGCCCCGCCCCGCCCTGGAGGCCCCGCCCCACGCTCCCCGCCCCGCCCCGCCCCGCCCGGGAGGCGCCGCCCCCCGCTGCCTGCCCACCCGCCTAGCTTGTGGCCCCGGGTGTCCTGAGAGGCGCGCTGCGGCGACCTGGCCCCCGCGCCTCCGGGCACTGCCGCCCGCCACCGTGGATCGGCATTGCGCGGGTCCTTCGCACCTCCAGGGTGGAGTGGCAGACAAAGGGGGACGACGCCTCCGCTGAGCATTGTCTGCTCATTTACCGCACGCTTGGTTGTTTAGACAAAGCACGTCCACCGTCCAGTTGCCTTTTATCAACCGGGAAAAAAAGCTATTTTTCCTACCCCCAAAACATTCCCCACTTGGTGTATCTATTTCTGAGACCGTTGTTGACCAAATTTATTCCTGAGACAGCCTCATCCATGTCGGGGCGACAAATGGCTACACCGTAACATTATTTCACTCAAGAGAGGTGTGTTGTGTGCGTGGTTCACCTCGAGAAAACACACACACTTAGTTTCAGCAACTGGCTGGTTGTGGGAGGTTGTCTCAGGTGAGTGTTGCTGAATGCGGAGGTGAGTGAGAAGTGGCATTAGTGCCAGGTGTCCCAAAAAGAGGTTACTTGGAACCGGAAGCTGGCGTCTTCATTAGGCAGAAGTGCCAGAGACATCAGCCAAAACGGTGGGAGTTTTACTTAAGTAAAGATCTCAGAACCAAACCCATATATTGCATGCTCTCCCTCTAAGAACCAGAATTGTAGGTATGTTCATTTTAATAAATCCTTATTTCAGTATCTTAGCCCTGGGCAAAGAAAGATCCGGAAATTGAGTGGAAGCCAGGAATGTAAGTCCATTGTGGCCTGAGTGTTTCAGAGTATACATTGACTCAGGTGCAGTTACTTGTTTTTGAACAAGAAAAGACTGCTAACCAGTTGTAAAAAGAAAGGTATTTTTAAATCGTCCTATTTTTGAAAACTTGCAAAGGACTGAAATTTTTAATTCTTCAAAACAAGGGGGCTGTTCAATAAAGCATATAAATCTTTCTTTACTAAGTATATACGCACCCTGTTTCTGGCTTAATCTTTGATTCTTAGCATAACCTTAACACATTCTGAATAACCTGTAAGCCTGTATGTAAGAAATTACAATTTTGCTTTCAAGTTTGTTTCCAGCCTACTTACTGCCCACTTAATGCCCACTTTACTCAGTGAAAGAACCATGATCAATGAATCCTTCATCTCTCTGCCACTATTTTCTGATACATTCATTAGTATATATTACACCTAGTGAAATGAACCATTCCAGAATCTCATGAGAAGGCCAGTGGTGTCATTAAAAGCCATTCCTTCCTCCCTTTTATTTGGGAAAGAGACAAGAGAAATAAAGTACTTATACTAGGTCCATGGAAAGCTTTTTAGTCTTGACAGTATTAAATATATTTATACTAAGATGTCTGTAAAATTATCTAAATATTTCCCAACAAATTTTAAGCCTGAATTTCTGCCGGCAACATAATTTTTTTATTCTTGCTGTAAAAGGAGCATGCATTCACAAAACACTGATGCTTGCTAACATATGGATGCACAATACAATATGTGTTTCACACAGGACTATGTTACCTGATCCTGGCCAACAGGATATAAGACAGCCACAATAGCACTTCCAGGAAATATCATTTAACAGTTAACTCACAGAATGAACACACCCATGGACATGGTCCTGTCTGCCTAAACCCCCTAAAAGTACTGTGGCCAACCTATGACCAGATGGTAGACATCCCCAGCAAGTTAAAGATGTCAGAGTAAAAGGATGAGGAGCTTAGTCTTGGAGGAGACTATCAAAACCAAGAATTAACTCCAGAGATGCTGTCTGTGGACATCCTATTATAGACAGTGAGACAGTGTTGTTGCTGCTACTGCTGTTATTGTTGTTGTTGTCGTTATTATTATTATTATTATTATTATTATTATCACATGTGTACTGGGTATTGAACCTGGGGCATTCTACCACGAAGCTACACCCCCAGCCCTTTTTATTTTATTTTTTTGTTTTGAAATAAGGACTCACTAAGTTGCTAAAAGTCCTGCTAAGTTGCTGAGGCTAGTTGCAAACCTTCCATCCTCTTGTCTCAGCCTCCCAAGTACTGGGATTACAGGCATGTGTCACCAAACTCAGCTACAGTAGTGGAGTTATTTAGGCTTCTTTTTTGGAGGGTGGTACTGGGGATTGAGCCCAGGGCATTCTACCTCTGAGCTATAACCCCAGCCCTTTTTATTTCTTATTTTCAAATAGGGTCTAACTGAGTTGATGAGGGTCTAAGTTGCTGAGGCTGGCCTTGAACCTGTGATTCTCCTGTCTCAGCCTCCCAAATACTGGCATTACAGGCATATGCCACCACACCCTGTTTATTTAAGCTACTGTGTGTGGAAGAGCAGGGGGGAGACTGGGGACTGAAACCAGGAGCATTCTACCTATGAATAGCTAGCCAGCACCAACATCCTCAACCCTCTTTACTTTGAAACAGAGTCTAGCTAAGTTGCTGAGGGCCTCACAACATTGCTGAGGCTGGCCTCAAACCTGCCATCCTCCTGTCTCAGCCTCCCAACTGCAGAGATTACAGGGGTGCACCACCAGGCCAGTTTGTTAAGCCACTTTTAATTGCATATTAGATTTATTGCAACAGAAATATCCTGTTGCTGACAGCCTTTTTGTGGTAGCCAGCATCTGTAAGGGTCCCCAGGAATTCTCTGCATAGTCCCCTTCTGTAGAGTCCTTTCCGTGTTCCTCTGTATAGTCCCCTTCTATTGAACCAGAGCTTGCCTTTGTGACTAATAGAATATGGCATTAGTGATAAAGTGTGATTTCAAAGCCTAGTTCAGCAAGGCATTGCAGCTTCTGCCTTGGTCCCTCTTGGATCACTTGCTCTAGAATAAGCCAGCAGCCATGTCATGAGCCTGCTCAGTCAGGTTTAGGGAGGAGACTTCTTGAAGAGGAATAGCTAGCCAGCACCAACATGCCAGGTGTGGATGAGTGGCCCTGGATAAAGATCTTCCAGCCCCAGTCGAGCCATCAGATGAGGACAGCCTAGCTGACAGCTTACTGTAGCCTCATCAAGGACTCCAAGCCAGAACACCCAATTAGCAGCTCTGGAATTCCCAATTCATAGAAGCTTTGAGAGATAATAAATTGTTTTTGCCCAATAAATTTTGGACTGATTTGTTACACGGCAATTGCTATTTAATAGAGTGTCCTTCAACACTGGGAAAACATGTCAAAGTTAGCAGAGTGCTCACAGAGCCACTCGGTGCTATTCCTTTAGGCTCAGGAGCTGTCTTACATCCATTTCTTGAGCACCAACTAAATGTATTAAAGGGTAAAAAGAGTTGAGAGAGGAATTTACTAGGAGTCAGGAGAGATTAATACTAAGACCCTACGGGGCTGGAGGTGTAGCTTAGTGGTAGTGCTTAGCTAGCATGTGTGACACCCTGGATTCTATTCCTAACACAAAGGAGGGAGGGAGGGAGGGAAAGGGGAGAGAAAGAAAAAAGGAATTTGACAACATAGATTAACCTGGAGGATACTGTGTTAAGTGAAATAATTTAAGCTCAGAAAGATAAATACTTCATGATACAACTGGCATGATCCAACAGGAGCCAGCTGGCCAGCACCTACTTGCCTGCCCCAGTTGAGACACGTATATGTGGAATCTAAAAAGTTTAATTTAGCCAGGTACATGCCTATAATCCCAGTACTTAGGAGGCTGAGACAGGAGGATGGCAGGTTTGAGGCTAGCCTCAGCAACATAAGCAAGACCCTCAGCAACTTAACAAGACCTGGTTTCAAAAAAATTTTTAAAAGGGCTGGAGGAGGTAACTCATCGATAGAATGCCGTCACATTCACTCCCCAGTACCAAAAAAAAAAAAAAGTTGAACCCATAGAGAGTCGGGCGTGGTGGCACACGCTTGTAATCCCAGCATTCGGGAGGCTGAGACTGGAGGATCCAGGTTCGAGGCCAGCCTCAGCTATGTAGTGAGGCACTCCGCAACTTAGACCTGGTTTCGAAATAAAGACTAAAAAAAAATAGGGCTGGGGGTATAGCTTGGAGGTAGAATGCCCCTGGGTTCAATCCCCAGTACTGAAAAAAAAAAAAAAGAAAGAAAGAAAGAAATGCAATGAAACAGGACAGTAGGGGAGTGGGGTTTGAAAGCAAGCGTCAACTTGTGCTAGAATGGCCAAGGGGGCATTGACATTGAATCTGAGCTCTACATGATGAGGAGGCGGCCACGTAGATATGTGCAGGGAGATTTCAGGTGGAAGGAGCTGCAAGCGCAAAGCCCTGAAAAGGGAATCATTTAGCATGTTTTAGGGGGAGAAAGAAAATCGATGTGGTTTGTACATAAAGCAAAGGGGAAAAGAGTGATAGATGAGGTTGGAGACAACCAGGTAAGACCGTGTTGAGGGAAGGACATAGATTTTACGCTGATTATGATTAGAAGTTACTGGGGGCTTTGAGTAAAGCAATGCTCTAGCTCTTTAAGCAAGAAATTCAATTATAACAGTCTTTCTGGTTCCACTGTTAGGTGACTACCAAGAATGGAAGCCTACATGTGAGCTGGCTGTGATCCAGGAGAGGGGACAGTCACCATCACATAGACTAGGCCCGGGGCAGTGTAGCGGATGAGAAGTGACAGGATTCTGAATATCGAGGCTGGCTGATGGATTGGATATTTGAAAGGAGGACTCAGGATGAGAATTCAAGATGACTGTGGTTTGGAGCCTGAGCTCCTTGATGAATCATGGTGTTATTCTAAATTGGAAAGATTAAGCCAGGTGTGGTGGTGCATGCTTGTAATCCCAGTACTTGGGAGGCTGAGACTGGAGGCCTCTTAGTGAGGCCCTTCGCAACTTAGCTAGACCCTGTTTCAAGAATAAAAATAGGGATGGGGGTGTAGCTCGGAGGTAGAATACCCCTGGGTTCAATCCCCAGTACCACAAAAATAAATAAATAAATAAATAAAATAAACAAATAAATTGGAAAGATTAGAAAAGAAACAGGTTTTTTTTAATAGGGAAGTCAAGGGTTCTGCTTGGCCATTAAGGGATAAAAACAGACACTCTTCAGACACATCAGATAACAGGTTTCTCTTGATGCTAAAGAAATTCAAAACGATGTACTCCTGCCTTTTTTCATTCAGCAAAAATCTATTGTCAAACAGTACCTGACATCGATCAAAGCAGATTAAATCCCTGAGCTTCTGGGATTACATTTTAATGAGGAAGATAAATAATAAAGTAAATAAATCCACTATGATTTTAGGTGGTGCTGGGTGCTTGTTTTAGTTAGCTTTTCTGTTGCTATGGGAAAAATACTGACAAGCACCACTTAGAGGGAGAAAGGCTTATTTGGAGCTCACAGTTTCAGAGATCAGTCCATGAGTGGCTGACTCCAGTGCAGAAATGCCTCAGTCACAGGGTATGATGGAGAAAAAGCCACTCATACCTCATGGCAGTGGAGAGAGGGGAGGGGAGGGGAGGGGAGGGTAGAGAACAAGGCCAGGGACAGATAGAGTCCCCAATGTTATGCCTCCAGTGATCCACCTCCTCTAGCCACACCCCAGCTCCAAATCTGGCTGCACAGCCTAATGAG
>PVLC010001072.1:114645-159738 GCA_004027655.1 Graphiurus murinus
TTTTTTTTTTTTTTTTTTTTTTTTTTTTTTTTTTTTTTTTTTTTTTTTTTTTTGCAGTGCTGGGGATTGAACTCAGGCATTCTACCTCCGAGCTACACCCCCAGCCCTATTTTTTATTCTTTATTCTAAGTTGCTGAAGGCCTTGCTAAGTCCGTCCTGGGACCTGTGGTCCTCCTGTCTCAGCTTCTTAAGTACTGGGATTACCGGTGTGTACCACTATGCCTGGCTAAAAAGTACCTTCTTTTTATAGGTGACTAGGCTGGGTGTGATTTGCCAGGGTCTGCCCTGAAAAGACACCAACAATAATCTAGTACATAGACAACACAAAAAAGTGTCACAAAAAGATATTTTAAAAGTACTAAGTGGAAAGTAAAATGAGATCAATTTCAAATGGGATCATCAAATAAAGAAGAGTCAATGAAAGAAATGGGATTTAAGCTGGGCTTAAAGGAAAGATAGAATATGGATAGGTAGTAATAATGAAGAAATTGAGGCATGAAGAATATCCCAGGGGGTAGAAATAATTTAAACGAAAAATGCTTTGTATTGAGAACATCAAGCAATCCATTTGGGCAAAAGCAGAGAGCCTATAAAGGGAAATATATGAGATATCTACTGATGGGTAATAAACTGTGCCAAAGCTTGGTGGCTTAAACAAACATTTGTCATCGCTTATTTCTGTGGGTCAGGAATCCAGGCTGGACTTTTAACCCTGGTCCTCTGGTTAAGGTATTACCTGGGACTTGTCATCTTGAGGCTCAACTTGGCAGAATCCCATTCCAAGGTTACTCACATGACTGTTGGCAGGTCTCAGGTGCTCCCTGGTTCTTGCCAGGGATGTCAACTCCCTGCCATGTGGGCCTTTCCCTGGGACAGCTCACAAGATGGTGGTTGTTGACCTCAAAGCAAATGCAGGAGCGAGCAAGAGAGCACTGGCAAGAGAGCAAGATGGAAGTCCTAGTCTTTCTGTGACCTAGTCTCAAAAGTGACATGTTGTCACTTTTGCCAAGTAGAAGTGCATCACTAGGCCTAACCCAGGCTCCAGAAGAGGGGATTACAAAAAGATAGGAGTACCAGGAGGTGGGAGTCACTGGAGGCCATCTGAGAAGCTGCCTACCACAGGAGTAATGGAAGAAGATAAGAGCTGAGTCGGCAAAAACCTCTAATCCCAGTACTTGGGAGGCTGAGACAGGAAGATCTCAGGTTCCAGGACAGCCTCAGCAACTTAGCAAGGTCCCTCAGCAACTAAAAGAGACCCTGTCTCAAAATAAAAAATAAAATACAGCCGGGCGTGGTGGCGCACGCTTGTAATCCCAGCATTCGGGAGGCTGAAACCGGAGGATCCGGGTTCGCGGCCAGCCTCAGCTACCTAGTGAGGCACTCCGCAACTTAGTGAGACCAGGTTTCCAAATAAAGAATAAAAAATAGTCCTGGGGGTGTAGCTCGGAGGTAGAATGCCCTTGAGTTTCAATCCCCAGTACCGCAAAAAATAAAATAAAATAAAATCGGCCTAAGGGTATAGCTCAAAGATAGAATGCCTCTGGGTTGCCCGCCCCCGCCGGGTGTCCAAAGTGGAAGTTGCTAGCTGACCTGCCTTGTAGGGAGACCACCTCGGAGCTGCAGCCGGAGGCCTAGGCGAGCGGAGGTGGCAGCGCCAGGCTGAAACAGGAGTCGCTGCCAAGGACAGTCCTGCGTCTGAGGATCCGCGAGGGCGGACGCGGTTCATCATGGGTGGATTTTTCTCAAGTATTTTTTCCAGTCTCTTTGGAACCCGGGAAATGAGGATTTTAATTTTGGGATTAGATGGTGCAGGAAAAACCACAATTCTGTACAGATTACAGGTTGGAGAAGTTGTTACTACAATTCCTACTATCGGATTTAATGTAGAGATTGTGACATATAAAAACCTGAAATTCCAAGTTTGGGATTTAGAAGGACAGACAAGTATCAGGCCATACTGGAGTGTTATTATTCAAACACAGATGCAATTATTTATGTAGTAGACAGTTGTGACCGAGACCGAATTGGCATTTCCAAATCAGAGTTAGTTGCCATGTTGGAGGAAGAAGAGCTGAGAAAAGCCACTTTAGTGGTGTTTGCAAATAAGCAGGACATGGAACAGGCCATGACTCCCTCAGAGATGGCAAATTCACTCGGGTTACCTGCCTTGAAGGACCGGAAATGGCAGATACTCAAAACATCAGCAACCAAAGGCACTGGCCTTGACGAGGCAGTGGAATGGCTGGTTGAAACACTAAAAAGCAGACAGTAATTGAATCACTTCAGCTCCTTTGAGGCAGGTGTGCTTCACATCACCAAATGTTAAAACTACAATCGTTGGCATATACAGAAGTGACTGCAAGTTCATAATAAATGTAAAAAATAAGTATTTGGTTGGAGGGGCGACTTGACTGAATCAGTTGTATGTTCTATGTAATGTAGAATACTCCATTCTGCTTTCCTGTGTTAAGGTATATATTCTATTTGTATGGAATTCTTATTCAAATACAGTTCTATTAAAGAATGTACTCTTCTCGAGGGGAAAACTCTCCTATTTTTGAAAAAAAAAAAAAAAAAGAATGCCTCTGGGTTCAATCTCTAGTACCAAAAAAATAGAAGAAAAGGTTGGAATTACTTATAGCCTGGGCCAGATCAAAGAAAGCCATAAAAGCCAACCAGAAAATGAAACCATTTCCTTGGAAATGGAAGGTGGAGTTTAAGCCCACTTTAGTTAAACTGAAGTGTTAGATAAATAGAATTTTGAGAAAGGCCAGCTGTTTAACAAGTTGGGAAGGTTAATTGGTTATACCCTATGGCAAACAAAAGCATTCTGTTTTATCAGGTAATAAGGATTAATTCATTCTATAGAAGATAACTATCTTTTCTCACTAAAAACTTCTAACAACCTACCTTGACAATGCATCCAGAGAAAAATCCAGAATGGACAACTGATATTTCTAACTGTTCTTCTCTCTCAGAATAGCAAGAAATATATAGTATTGAAGGTTGAACCCAGAGGCATTCTACTTCTGAGCTACTCTCCCAGTCCTATTTTATTTTTTATTTTGAAACAGGGTTTTACTAAGTTGCTAAAACTATCCTCAAACCTGCAATCCTCCTGCCTCTGCCTCCCAAGTACTAGAATTACAAGCATGCACCACCAGACCTGGCCAAAAAATATATTTTACCTCATAACTCAGAACACATACAAATCTATATATAACCAAAATTAAAGTTTTACAGAATAATAATCAGTGCTACTAATACAGCATACTGGTGGGTTTTTGTCGTTGTTCTATTCTATTGCATTAAAGAAGAAAATAAGCTGGTAATTCACTGAATTCTTCACTTTTCACTGCTTGGTTGTATTATGCACTTTGAAAAATGCTGCTTTTCTAGAATATTAGGTTAGAAATCAAGCAAAATCAGAGTGCCCTGACCATCAGGTATTTGGGGATATTGTTTTTCAGTGATTGGGCAAAGGCACTGTGCCCCATGCATTCCAGCCAAAGCATAAAAGCAAAAGCCCAAGCACATCAGGCCTCAGTTGGAAGGCACCTGTGTTAGCAGGTATGCCTCGCATTGGCCCTTGAGGAGATGAATCAAATTAGCATACAAATATTACTTTTATTTAACAGAGCGTGAGGTGTACACATGTAATCCTAGTACCTGAGAGACTGAGACAGGAGGATCTCAGGTTCGAGGCCAGCCTCAACAATTAGCCAGACTCTCAACAACTTAGTAAGACCCTGCTTCAAAAAAAAAAAAAAAAAAAAAAACTTAAAAAGGGCTGTGGGTGTAGCTCAGAGGTAGAACACCCCTGGGCTTAATTCCTAGTACAAAAAAGAAGGAGAAGGAGAAGAAGAAGAAGAGGAGGAGGAAGAAAGAAAAAGGAAAGACAAATCCCACAAAAAATTGCCCTTTTTTTTTCCATTTACTATTCAGGTTCTGACTATACAGTGATCAGATCAAGATTTCAAACCCCCAACTAACTAACTAACTCTCTCTCTCTCTCTCTCTTTCTTCCTCACCTTTACAAGTGTTGTCTTTCTTTTTAAGTATATATTGTAAATGAACCATCAGAAAGTCTAAAGAAAAGAGGTCTAGTTGTAGTACAAGTTGCCCACCATTACCATAAGCTCTGAGGACTTCCTTAACCCCTCTGACTGGGCAGAGGAGTGACCAGAGCTTTACCTGAAATGCAAAGTGGTTTAAGACCTTTTGATTTTTATCAGTTGAAATCTGATATAAGGAATTTCCCTGGATTCCTCTCTAACCACCAAGAATGTCCCTTGGACAAAAAAGTTGATTGTTGTTACTATAGAATGTATATGGAAGGAAGATAATGGAGATTTTTTTCAACTATAGCCAGGGAAATGATACCTGTAATCCCAGTACTTGGGAGGCTGAAACTAGAGGATCAAAGGTTCAAGTCCAGCCTCAGCAACTTAGCAAGACGCGCCCCCCCCCGTTTCAAAATAACCAAAAAAATGGGGCTGGGGGTGCACCTCAGAGGTTGAATGCCCTTGGGTTCAATTCTCAGTACTAAATATATATATATTGCACCCTTGATTGTATGTCAAATTCCAAACCCAGCCGGGCATGGTGGCACACACTTGTAATCCCAGTACTTGGGAGGCTGAGACCTGAGGATCCAGGTTCCCCGCCAGCCTCAGCTACTTAGTGAGGCCCTCTGCAACTTAGTGAGACCCTGTTTCAAAATAAAAAATAAGAATTAGGGCTGGAGATGTAGCTCGGAGGTAGAATACCCCTGGGTTCAATCCCCAGTACTGAAAAAAAAAAAATTCCAAACCCACACACTGGGAGAGTTCACAAACTCCTTGGGGAGATAAGACTATAAACAAATTTGAACAATTATAGTACTATACAAGACAGTACAGGTTTTTAAAAGTCCTGCACCACGTGGTTTAGAAAACAGTACCTGCAAAAAAGAGATTTGAAAGAGGAGAGCATAAGACAGGCATACTGAAACTTTTCCTGGGACTGAATGACCAAGCCTTGAGAGATGGTGGCATTTGAAGAAGGGAGGGGAGGGGAAGTTAGGCACTATTGCAAAAAAGATTAGTGTTTTAAGTTCGACTGGTCTGAGCAAAGGAAAAGTTTAGGGTGGGCCCAGGACTATAAAGGGGAAATCGGGTCCTCTCCTTGTCAGTCAGAAACACTTGTGCAGGCCGAAGGCACCCGAAGTCTCACGTGCCACGGAAATAAGCAGCTGTACGAATTTCCTCAGGAAAACATTGAAAGCAAAAATTGTCATCACACCCAACCCTTTCCTCTATGCCCTGCCCAATCTCTCCCACGTCCCCAAAAGGAAGAGAGCAGTAGGTCAAACTCGTTTGTTTATTCCTTAATTCAACGAACATTTCTCACTCCTAAGAGGTCTTTGTTTTCCAGTAAAGGAGGGGCTCTTGCCTTTCCGGTAGCACCAAGAATTCCTCAGCGAAGGGCCTCCCCGGCTCCGCAAGACCACATCCCCTCCCAAGGCAAGGGCCTGGCTCGAGAGAAAGCATCTCAGAACAGCATTGCAACCAAGCGCCACTGGAAAGGCCAGGAGGGAGAGAAGACCTCTCCAATGGGGCTGGGGAGGTGATGGTGGGGGATTGCCCGAGTGAAATGTGTCGGTCACGAGAAAACTGGGGACCCCCCAACCGAGGCTTTGCTGGTCAAAAGGTAGCCTTTCCCCGAGTAGGATTTTTCATCTGCACACAAAAAGTACAACCCCGAAACGGAACTGCCAACCGACAAAATTTGGATAGTTAGGAAAAGCGAAAGCAGATTTAGGGTGGAAAAAAAAAGAATGAGAACAGAAACCGATCCACAGGGCAACGTTGCTGCCTCGGTACAAGTTTTCGAGAGAAAAACCTCATACTCAAAAATTCACGGGCAGAAAAGGGTTTAGTGAGCCGGATGCGTCCTCCAATTTCTGCATGTGTCCGCAAAAAGCGAAGATTGCAATTGACCCGGACGGAAGGGAATTTGATGGAGAGAGATCCTCAAAGACAACCGCCTGTGTTGGACACACATGTGTTGGGCTGAAATGAGCAAGCAGAAGGAGGCTTGCGGGGACCTTTCTACACAGTGCAGGAGGATGGCGAGGGGATCTCGCCTTTGCTCGGGGTCTGGGGCGCCGTGGGCCGCTGGCGGTGGCCAGGGGAAGCGCCGCGCGGTGCGGGCCGGGGGCGGGGCCTGGGCTGGGCGGGCCGGGGGCGGGCCCTGAGCTGGGCGGGCCGGGGGCGGAGCCCAGGTGCTGTTGATACACAAAGCGGGGCCCCCGGCGCCACGCCCCGCCCACTGACGCGTCCACGGGCCGCTATAACCCGCCGCTCGCCGGGTGGTTCCAGAGTCCTGCCACGCCGCCGCCGACCACGCGTTCTCGCACACTTACGCCTGTCCCTTGACTCGTGGACGCCGGAGGATTGGGGAGGCAATTTGCCATTTCCTTTTATTATTAAAATTACTTGCTCCTGCCTGTTGGATTTTTTTTTTTGCTTTTTTTCCCCCTTTTTAAATTTGTTGGGTTTTTTGTTTTGTTTTGTTTTGTTTTGTTTTTTACGATTTTCTTGTGACTGAGACAAATCCACTGAATACGTCTACGTGACGTTTCTGGAGACAGGAGCGGAGTCCACGGAGGTAACTAGCGCGGGGGGCATCTGTGCTAAGAGCGCAGGGCGCGGGGCGCGGGCGGGCGGGTGGGGGAGGGGCGGCAGGGAGGGGCCGCGGCGAGCGGGCGCGGGGTCGGGGGGCTTCCTCCTGCCCCGGGGAGGTCCTCGATCATCCCGGCCTGCCGCTTGGTGGTCGGGGGCCCGGGGCCGAATGCCGGCCGGGCGCAGAACCGCTTCTCCCAGTGGGGGGAGGGGAGCCTGCCCGGGCCGCGGCCCCGCTGCTCCTCTGCGGCAAGTCTTGTGACTGATTTGCATTCATAAAAATAATGAGATCCTTGGATGCGGGAACGCGGGGCTGGCCGAGGTGGGCTCGGGCGTTTATTAGAGCAGGGGCCACGACTGGGAAGACGGGCGTTTGACAATCGACGATCAATATTGCATCAGTTCCTTTCCGGGCAGAGGAGGGGCCGGCGGGCTGAGTGCCTGTGGACTGGTGTGCTCGAGGGCACGGGCGTGCGCGTGTAAACAAACCCTCGGAGCACGGGGGTCGGGCCTTAGCCCCCTCTCTCCCGAGCGCACGAACAGTGTCAACCCAGTTCGCCTCCCTCGGGAGCCAGGCTGCCTGTGGCAGGGGCATTTCCCCACCGTGAGGGTCCCGGCTGCCAGGGAAGGATTGCGCGGCGTTGCTGTTCCACATGCTGGGAACCGAGCCGTGCGCCGGGGTTGCACACACGCTGGCTGGAGCCTAGGAGGGATGTGTGCCCCGAGTGCCTGTGCACCGCCGGGATGGCAGGAGGGAAGCAGAATTGAGCCCTGAGCTAGCCACCCCTACTCTCCGACTCGGGCTGCGGTGGGAGCATCTTTGTTCTAGCCCGCTCCGCCGTCGGTACTTTTCCGCCCCTCGGCGCGCCCCCGCCCCTCGCGCTCGGCTGGTACTTTTCCACTCGCCTGGCCGGGGATGAATCAGCCGCGCTGCGCCGCCCGGCGGCGTCACGTGACCCGGCGGCGGGCGGGCGCTGCAGTGTTGACGCGCCGCCCTTACCTTCTCAGGCAGCCTCGCGGGCCGGTGCACCGCCAAGGACAAAAGGATCCCAGTGCCGTTCGCTGCGCCCAGTTCCTCCCGATGCTCAGCATGAAGAAGACCGAAATGGGAAGGTTCAACATCTCCCCGGATGAAGACAGCAGCAGCTACAGTTCCAACAGCGACTTCAACTACTCCTACCCCACCAAGCAAGCCGCTTTAAAAAGGTGGGAGAAGTTGTGCAGCTTTTTAAAAAACTGTTTGCACAAGTCAGGGAGTGGCCTAGGACCGTGTTTCTGTTGCTCAAATTTATTGTAGCATTTGGGGAGTGTGGTGGTCTCTTCGGTTACCAAATTGTCTTACTGTGATGACTATCTCACGTTAAAATCCTATCTGGTGTGCAATTCCTCGTTAGTGTTTATACATTAAAGAAAGTTACTGTGATAGAACTGGGGGGATCGCTTTATATTAAAGGGATCTGGTGCGCAAGATGTATCTTTAAACTTACAATTATATCCTTTTTTTTTTTTGCAGCCATTATGCAGATGTGGATCCTGAAAACCAGAACTTTTTACTTGAGTCGAATTTGGGGAAGAAGAAGTATGAAACAGACTTTGTAAGTTAAAGATAATAGTTTGTGTGTCTGTGCTTTATGGAGTAAAATAATAGTTTTACTTTTAGATTTCAAGTCTAACTTGCCCAAAGCTGGTTTTCTCCATTTAATTATTGTTATGTGTTTGGTTATCCTTTTCCCTCTATGTAGCATCCAGGTACTACTTCCTTTGGAATGTCAGTATTTAATCTGAGCAATGCGATTGTGGGCAGTGGAATCCTTGGGCTTTCTTATGCCATGGCTAATACTGGAATTGCTCTTTTTATGTAAGTATGTGTAAGTAGTGAGTCTGCCATGCAGGGCAATTAATATGCTAAAACATACATTTTTGGCTCCAGAAACTAAATTTACAGTTAAAAGTAGTTGTCTTAGAAATTGCTTAAAAGTATGAGAAACCCCAAAATGTCTATTCTGCTACATATTGTACAATATCTAGGAAGCCAATTATATAGAAAAATAAAATACCTTTAAAACTGACAAATTAAGCCCAAAGTCTCTTAAGTCAATAGAAATAAGTTTTTTTTTGTGGTTTGTTTTTTGTTCTAATAAGCACTGGACATATCCAGGGTGGCTATAAATTTTCTTCTGGTAAAGACAGAAGCCAAAAATACTATTAAGTGAGGTCCCTGCAAATTAGTTTGATAGTTTGACAGTTTCCAGTTTCTCCAAGGACTTGTGGCCACTTATATGCATAAGGAAAAGAAAATTCTGAATGTATCAGGTGTGGTGATATTTACTGAGCCTGGAACATGTTTGTTTTAGGGCAAGTGAGTCATACTTTTTCTGGATAATGAACTGAAAAGCAATTCATATGTGAGGTTTGTGCCTCTTTTCTCTCCCACCCCCACCCCGCCCCTAGTGTGATCGCCTCATGCTGTAGTAAAAAAAAAAAACTATTTTGACAAGTACCTATTTTTATTGTATTTTTTTCCCTCTAGATGCCCAGTTAGAATTAGTTACTCCTTTGCTTTTTAGCATAAATGCCTGGATAAAATTTTGGAGGTATAGAAAGAAGACTTTAGAGAAGTAATTCTTAATCCTTAATCATTTTGGGTCTTTGACCCTTGGAAAATACGGACTGTATTTCCAGAGAAAAAGGCACAAAAGTACATGCAAATTTGACCATGTGTTTTTCAATGATGTTTGTCATAGTATAAGTACCTGTGGACTTCTGGCTAAGGCAGTTTCTAGGAGGAGCCCGACCTAATACCTTAGCATTTTCATTGTACAGATGAGGAAACCACACATGCATAGCATACAGCTGTCCCTTTGTGACAGATAGGGTTAAATTGACTGACTGGCTCCCTCAAGTTATTTTCTTTAGCATGACAATGTTCATGAAAAGAAAAGCAGACTTAGCAAAACTCTGCTTTGTGAAATTCCGCACTGAGGTTAAACCTGGCTTGAGTAGTTACTAGAGGCTAGGACTCCGTAGGCTTGCTTCATTAGAAAGACTTTTTGAAATCCATTGCTAAGGCAAAGAACCAGGAGTTTACATAGACAGGTTCATAGAATTTCAGAATTTTCAATAGGAAACTTGAATGGCATTATAGTTAAATATTTGAAACCCTTCCTAGCCTTTGGTATAAAAACTGGAAGAAATCTTAGAATGCTGCCAATGTGAAGAATTTAAATGAGATAAAACGGCAACTCTTTCCCAAGTCAAAGCAAAACTCTGGTGTGATTCCTTGTACTTTTGGATATTATTTTAGTAGGAACTTAAATGTTTGATTAACCATTTTAATAAATGGCTAAATGATACCAAGATTGTGTGAGTTCTTTGGCTTCAGTATTTACATTCTATTTAGAGGTACAGAGGTGAACTGGCCAAACCCCACAAGGCTACCCCAGTTCGGGTTCAGTTAAACAACTCTGCAGCTGACCTTTAGAGTGTTTGTATGTATTCTACTGGGGATGGAACCCAGAGGCATTCTACCTCCAAATCACACCCCCAGCCCTATTTATTTTATTTTTTATTTTGAAACAAGTTCTTACTAAGTTGCTAACGGCCTTACTAGGTTGCTGAGGCTGGCCAGGAACCTGTGATTCTCCTTTCTCGGACTCCCAAGTACTGAGATTACAAGTGCACGCCATGACCAGCTTATAATTGACCTTAAACAGGAATCAGTACTGAGACTGAAAGTGACTTCAAAGGGGAGGAAGCACATTTATCCCTCATTGTCATTTTAGTGGAAGACATGGAAGGACTTCATTTGTTTCAATTGTTTTTAATTGAACTAACATCTTTTCTCTAGTGAGAGGTGAAGCTAATAGTGTCACCTTAGAACAGCAACCCCCCCTCCCACCCAGTGTTCTCTGTAGAAAAAATTCTGACATTTGAATGGTAACTTAATGCCACTTCTGCATTAACTCTTTCAATTTCTTTGTGAATGCCTCACATGTAATTTGGCCCAGAGTTAAAGCTCATGGGACTGTCTTTGCGGGGTTTCTAGAGTTCCCCCCCTTTTTTTTTAAAATAAAAATGCCCATCCTTTGCTTGCCTGGATGGAAGGAAAGTGAAGTTGGAATGAGAGAGAGAACTCATACCCTGAAAGAAAGCCACATGGCATTAGGGGACTGTTAGTCTTTCCCTGTAACCCCAACACCACTGCCACCTTTATTCATTCAAAGTGAAAGGGTCAAGGGAGGAGACTGCTTAGAGCGGACCACCTGTTACAGCATAGGCATCGTCTTAGCGCCCAATCAGTTCCTCCCTCACCTTGGAGTGCGGTGTAGTGTACCTCCACCGTGGCTGCTTCTCTGATAGGTACCTAGTTAGCTTGCAGTGCCTGACACTTGCAGTGTTAGTATCATTTCCGCCTTCCTGTTCCTCTCCTTATCTGTACGGTCCATGTGGTCTTAAGACCTTTCCTGAACTTATCTCCACTGAATTTCACAACCTCCTGAGCCTGGCTTGAGGAATTTTACCAACATTTTCTAGATTCAAGGAGCCATTAGGAGTCAGAAGTGGTGGGCAATGCCACCAGTTATTATGGTGCCAGAATCAGAATACAGGTCTGATTACTTCCCTGGGAAGTTGGGCTTTCCAGCATCCAGCAGTGTGTACACCCTTGTTAATAACCATAGTTTCATAGTAAACTATCACCTGAGACATGCAAGATTTAAGTGCCAGCAAGAAAGGATATTGACACTCCAGCCCGCAGGAGAGGGAACAGTTTGGGGGGCATTTTGACCCATGAGATGCGTTCCATATTTAATGTTATTTTAAAGAACCAAAAAGCATTGTCTTTAATTTTGTAGCCCTGCTTGTGTATAACCCTGTGCCTTTCCCTTTTCTTGTCAGAATTCTCTTGACATTTGTGGCAATATTTTCCCTGTATTCTGTTCATCTCCTTTTGAAGACTGCCAATGAAGGAGGTATGGTAACCTTCATTCTTTTTTCTAAAATAATTTATACACGTCAGGATTTTCTTATAAAGCACTTACTCCATGCTTCTGTGTTCTTCAAATTGTAGGGTCTCTATTATATGAACAATTGGGACATAAGGCGTTTGGACTGGTTGGAAAGCTGGCAGCCTCTGGGTCAATTACAATGCAGAACATTGGAGGTAAGACTCTTAAAAGGATTTGGAGAGGTTTTTGGCTCATTGTGTAGCAGAGTGGTGACATACGAGTTTTAGCGTCACATGCCACATTTTGCACTTGTAATGGTATAATTTTGTTTTCCTCCAGCTATGTCAAGCTACCTCTTCATAGTGAAATATGAGTTACCTTTGGTGATCAAGGCCTTAATGAACATTGAAGATGATACTGGGTAGGTGCTAAGTAAGGTGACTCCTAAGAAACAGTTACAGTCTAATATGGGTAGATACATTTGGTCAAAGTTGGATATGTAACATGATTATCCGCAAATTACTTGTTGCTGTTAAAACTGACCCAAGAGGTCTCCTATAAATTGATTTGAGCTTTTGAAAAGGAAAGGAAAAGATACTAGCTAGTCATGTAAATTGAGATACCTAATTTTTAACCTGTGTGTAGAAACAAGTATTCTAGAACTTGCTGTTTTTGTATTTACACTTTAGGAGTTACAGCTGTAGAAGAGAACTAGCCTAAGACTGAAGCTTTGAATTATACTTAAATCTGTTTAATGCCGAATACCATAAAATGTATGGCCATGCTGTAGAAATCTTACTCTTCTAGCAGAGTTATTCATCCCAGTAGACTAGCAGGTTTTTTAATCTAAACACAGGGCTCATGTACTTCCCAACTTAAATGCAGCATATTACTTAAGAATAGAGAGGTGTGGTTATCTCTGGCGTGGCTTTAGAAATTTAACTTGATAAGCTGATCTTTAAATATTAGTTTTCTGTGGGGTCTTTGCTGAAGTGGAGTAGAGTGGCACCCACAGGAAGTCTGACTTTTAAAATAGTGGTTTAAGCCGGGCATGTTGACACATGCCTGTAATCTCAGCACTTGGGAGGCTGAGACAAGAGGATTCCAGGACAGGCTCAGCAACTTAGTGAGACCCTGTTTCAAAACAAAAAATAAAATAGGACTAGGGGTGTGGTTTGGAGGTAGGAATCCCCCTAGGTTCAATTCACAGTAGCACCAAAGTGGGGAGGGGGGGTAGTTCCTGATTACCTAAAATGGAAAAGATACAGTGTTAGAACTTTTAGGGGACATAACCTAATATAAAATATTAAGTTCAAAAGAAACCTTTTTTACTGTATTTGGAGTCAAGGTGGATTATCTTAAGTATGAAAAAAATTTTTTTGTTGAAATGTTTGATACTTCATTTGCTAACAAGTGTGGGAAGGGGGGTGGCCCTTACTGTGAAATTCACTTGTTTCTAGCATTAGAAATCACAAACTAAAGCTATAACGAAGTTGGTCTATGATTTTTCTAAAAGTGCTTAAAGATAAGCTTACTAGTTCACAAAGTAGCTTTGTTAGCTATGTTAGTATCAAGCCTTTAAGAAGCATTTTATGTTATGAATCAACTGGCAACCTTCCCAGAGCAAACAGTGAGACAAAAGGTAGACTGTTTCATACTCCATTTTCTAACTTAAGTGAATATTCATCTCCTGTCCTGAATAAGGGATACTTTTTCCAAAACCATCCCTTTGTGTGTTCATGCTTTTTCTGTAAAATGAGTCCTATTGGAAGATGTCTGCTGGTTTTGACCTTGTTTCTCTTTTCCTCTCATTCAGATTGTGGTATCTGAACGGTGACTATTTGGTTCTGCTGGTGTCCTTGGTGCTCATTCTTCCTTTGTCGCTGCTGAGAAATTTAGGTGAGCAAACCCCCTCCCAAGGAAAGTTGAAAGGACTGTCTTAACCAGCTATTTGGCCAAAAGGCCCGAACCTACCTACCTTTGGGAATCGATGCATATGTGCCCTGAAGCTCTCTCAAAGTCCTAGTAGGGGCGCTCCCAAGGGTCAGAATATTTCTTCTGATATCTCGTGCTTTGTAAATAGCAAGACACAATGGTGGCTTTTGTTATTGTTACAAAAAGTACATATCTTAGTACATTAGAATTAGAAATTTAACCCTATATCTACTACACTTGGGTGCCTCAAGTCTTCCCAGTCACATTGAAGTATTAGGTGAAGAAAAAATATCTGCCCCACCTAACCCTGTTTCATTCAACTAATACTACATTTTTCTTCCTCAAATAGGATATTTGGGATATACCAGTGGCCTTTCCTTGTTGTGTATGATGTTCTTTCTGATTGTGGTAGGTAGAATTTTTTCTTTAGAGAATGTTGTTTTATAAGCCTGTCGTGTTCAGTTTCACAAACGCAAAATAATATATTTTCAGGTGATTTGCAAGAAATTTCAGATTCCTTGTCCTTTGGGAATTGCTATGGCAATTAATGAAACAATGAACAGCACTGTGACACAGCCAACAACTTTTGCACCTGATTGGGCTTTTAACAAGACTGAAGTTGAGACTTGCAAACCACATTATTTTATCTTCAACTCACAGGTAACTGACTTCTAAAGTAAAGAGAAAAATGCATGATAGGTGTTTTTTAGAAAATGTGTGATTAGATAGCTATTGAGAACCGTGAAGAGTGTGGGTTTATATCTTAAAATTGAGAAATGAAATCATATGGTGTTAAATAATGGACACATTTAGAAGGTGGGATATTGATCACACTTGATGAGCAGATTAGATAAATGGGGGCTAATCATGCAAACGAAACTCATTCCTTTCGGCTTTGATTCTAAGATTGTACAAAATACAGCTTCAAAGCTGTTTTACATCAGAATATGAAGTGTGCTTTCCCATCTTTTTCAGACCGTCTACGCTGTGCCAATTTTGACGTTTTCATTTGTCTGCCATCCTGCTGTTCTTCCCATCTATGAAGAGCTGAAAGGGTAAGTACTTACATAAATTTATCTGGACAATATTAGATAATTGTTTGTAACTACTACTAAAACATATTTGCGCTTTTTTTTTCTAATTTACATAGTCGCAGCCGTAGAAGAATGATGAATGTGTCCAAGATTTCATTCTTTGCTATGTTTCTCATGTATCTGCTCGCTGCCCTCTTTGGATACTTGACCTTTTACGGTAAATAATATCTGATTTAGGGGAAGAAACCCCATTTATTGAAACAAAGCTGACACTTTTCTGTGTATAGTTTGATCACTTAAAAAGATCATTCTGGTTTTATATTTCCTATATGTGCTAAGAGACTGAATTTACAGCTTAGAATTTCCTGTAGTGTATGTAATCAGTAATTTTTAGAATCCAAGTTAGAAAACTGATCTATCACTTGATAGTATGTTTTCATGTCTTTGCTTCTCATAAGTTCATCCTCTTCTCTCATCACCTTTAAACTACATAACAAGCCAGACATTTCCAGGGAGTGGAGCCGGGGGGGGGGGGGGGGGGACGACACTGTATAACAGACATGCAAACTAAGCCAAACCATGGGATTTAGCTCCTGTTGTTTTTAATGCGGGTCATGGGGCTAAATCTCTACTTGGTATTTAGAAAAACTCTCCTTCAATGTTATTTTAATTGCATTAACCATAATTCCAAATTAATCTTATTAGCCTCTTAGGTTGTAGTCATTTTGTGAGTAGCTAATAATTTTAGTGCAGACTTCACTTGTAAGTTAGATTTTCTACTTGATCTCCAGAGAAAACAGCAGACTGAAAGCTCTTTTTGGTCTTCTCCTATAGGACGTGTTGAGTCAGAATTACTTCATACCTACTCTGTTGTCATGCAAAATGATATTCTTCTTCTCATTGTCCGATT
This sequence comes from Graphiurus murinus, assembly GCA_004027655.1. Taxonomy (NCBI): domain Eukaryota; kingdom Metazoa; phylum Chordata; class Mammalia; order Rodentia; family Gliridae; genus Graphiurus; species Graphiurus murinus. The sequence continues at coordinate 130,136 of PVLC010001072.1, forward strand.
GGCTGTGTTAATGGCTGTCACCCTGACAGTACCAGTAGTTGTTTTCCCGGTAAGTAATCACTTGCAGTTCTTTCAGTAGGAATGCATTTTTAAACGTGAACATTTGTGAGATTTTCATTTCCTGGGAGAAGAGACACACTCTTCGAGCAATAACAAATTGATGCTAATTTTTAAGGGGCTTGCTTTAGTATATTGTAGATTCTTTAAAATATCTTTGGGTATTTGCAAAGGACAGAATGATTTTTAAATGTCCAGATATTCAAAAACAGCAGTAGAGGAAGGGACAGTTTTCCTTTAGAAATAATTGCTGTTTTAGCTATATCCCTTAGCACTTGGGAATAATTTTGCATTAATTACAGCTGGATTTCTTTTTTTGTAAGAAATAAATGATTATCCTTTGCAGATCCGGAGTTCCATAACTCACTTGCTGTGTGCAACAAAAGATTTCAGCTGGTGGCGTCATAGCCTCATTACAGTGTCCATCTTGGCTTTTACCAATATGCTTGTCATATTTGTCCCAACTATTAGGGATATCTTTGGTTTCATTGGTAAGTGTTTTAAAGTATCAAAACTGATTCAAATACTGAGGATGTTAAGACTAAAGAAGTAAAATGACTCATTGAATTCTCAAGAAATGGTCTATGTTTCTTTTACAGGTGCATCTGCAGCTGCTATGTTGATTTTTATTCTTCCATCTGCCTTCTATATCAAGTTAGTGGAGAAGGAATCTATGAAATCCATACAAAAGATTGGGGTGAGTGAAAAATGATGTCTGTAGTCACAACCTTTTAACGTCAGAAATTCCCTGTTTTCATTTTAGTTTCTTAGCTATCATCATCGTAGTTTCACTTGAAAGGTTCTAGTAAACGTTTCAGTTAATGCTGTAACTTCATACACGGAAGATTGGGAGGAGCTAGAGAAAAGATAGTTTAATGACAAGAAAGTTATTAGATACATTAGAGATAGGAGCTAAGAGTAGTGTAGATAAACGAGTTTAAACATTCGTTCAACCGGTGTTTGTTGGCCTGCCTGCCCTGTAATATGTATTTAAATGGGCGTTGAGTATATAAAAGAGAAAAAGATAATGTATTGATTTGAATGAAACTAAGCATCCTCAAAGTAGAGCTATAGTGTTTGCTAGTTAATATATACTTGTTCTAAGGCATTGTAATACTGATTACAAAGAGTATATGATGAAACGATGTGGGGGGGATATTTAGGAAAGAGACTGCTCATCGGTCATATTTTTCCATTGCTTTTATGGTTTGATTGAAATACTGTTACTATTCATAAGCCAGAAATTGTCATCTTGTTTTGCTCTAAAGAATGTAGTGGCAGTAGTTGAAGAATAAACTTAGTAAACTTTAAATGTCTTTTAGAAAGACCTCAGTCTTTGACTTTGGCTACATTGTAGGATAATTTAGGTTTAATTTTATGGCTTGAGTTTTTGCTTTTAAAAAAAAAACAGGTTCAGTGGTGAGCACTTACAATCCCAGCAACTCAGGAAGCTGACAGGAAGATCACAAGTTCAAGGGCCAGCCTGGGCAACTTAGCATTTGCCTAGCATGTGCAAGTCCCTGATTTTGATCCCAGTGCTGCAAAAGAAAGAAAGAAAAAAAAGTCACTTGAAACCGTTTATATTTAACAGCAAAGCTGTATAGAATATTATCAAGTCGATGTAACTTTAATAATTACGAGCCCTGTTATAAGTAGAGAATGTATAGCACGTGTTTTGCTTGCTAATGAGTTTCCTCTGTACTTTTGCAGGCTCTGTTTTTCCTGATAAGTGGCATAATGGTAATGATTGGAAGCATGACCTTGATTGTTTTGGATTGGGTGAACAACGCCTCCACAGGTGGCCATTAATTGGAGCCACTCAAACTCTGAAAAGTCCATCTGAAGCCAGTGTTGAGTCAGCTCTCAACTACTATGAAATTTCAGCTAATGTTTTCAGTTTCACTTCCTTTTGAAGTGCAGATTCCTCGCTGGTTCTTCTGAATGCAGAATAAGTGAACTTGTTTTCTTTTTCCTTTTTTTTTTTTTTTTTTTTTTTTAAAGAAACTTATCTGTATGTTAGGAATGGATATCGACAACAAAACCACGAGCCTTGGGTTAAGGGAAGTGACAATTTTATTCCATTCCAGAGAATGGACAAACTTTTATCAAGCCACATGTTTGGCTGTGTCATTGTTTAACTTGGATATTTTATGATTTTACTTGAACGTGCCTAATGGAACCATTCGATGTGAGAAACAATTCTTAATTTACAGCAAAGTATTGAAATAACCATTGAGAAAACACTATTATTTTTTTGTACCAAAAATACTTAGAGACCTCAGAAGCACTATTTTACTTTTAAGAAATTGCTTTTTTTGAACTTTATCTGGAAACAGTTGTCAATAAATTCCGTATAATTTCATTGGTATTTAAAAAATGAATATTAGTATTATGAAATGATTTGCCTTTTTTGTAGGCATTATAAGCCAAATACTTTTTTATCCAAAATAATTTTTAAAGTAAATGATGTAATGAAAAATTGTACTATTAATTAGGAGTGTAGTTTTTTCCATTCGAACTTCACCTTAAAGGATAATTGATGTTGCTACACCAAATCAGGTGAACTCGGTTCATTTGTCTTCTGTCCCCAAATAATTTGGTTCATTCAGACTGAAATGTTTAGGTCTTCAGCCTGTTAGAATGGAAAATAATGCAGATATTTCTGTGGGAAATAAAATAGCTAGTTTTGAGGTACCAAATAGTGCAATTGGGTAAAACAGGGTTTATTCAGTTGCATCTGTCTCCAGAGTTGTATTGACAGCTCTGGGTCTGTTTTTGGGCCAGCCCTTTTTTGATGTTGCTTCCAGCAGTGGAAAATGGGCATTTGATGAGAGTAGGCCAAAAACTGTTCTATCCAGAAAGTACAACTTTACACAATGCTCATCTACTGGAAGTGTTATTTACTTGACAATGTTTGGTTTAGTTGTATTCATGTTTTGTCTTACAGTAGAGGTCAAATCCACAGGTTACACTGCTATTTGGTAGAATACAAGTTCTCTTCATAGAGGCCACTGGGTTTCTCATGCAGTAAGCTTTTAAAAAAACAACTCATTGTGCACTGGATTGTCATCTCATTCTTGAACAATGTAGAATTACTTGTTTACATCCAAAGAATGATTAGCTAAGGAAAACAGTGCAGCCTGATTGTATGTACTTGTTTTGGTCCAGTTGCATGTTCACCCTTCCATTTCAATTCTAGTTAGAAGTGAAAACATTACTTTGGAACTTGGCTTTAATAGCACATTTATTGTATGGTGTATGGTGAATATATTATTAAATAATGTGGTACTTTGCTCATCGGACATAATGTCTAAAATCTAATATGCGTAATTCCATTAAGTGGTTGAGGGAAGCAATTAGTGGAAATCACCAGTTGTTTAACTGGCTCTAAGGTTTTCTCTGGAACTAAACAGTTTTAGTTCTAGACAAGGGCCAGAAATACAGCAGACATGGTTTTTGTTAATGCATTCTTGTATTATATGTGACTAAATTTACAGACAATGTGTCTGTAACTAAAGATCCTTACAGAACTGGAAGACGTCTTGTAGTGCTACATTGGTCGAAACCAATGCTCCATTTTTTTTTTTTTTCTACAATGATAATTGGGGACCATCTAGAAATAGAAGGCAGTGAGAAGATGAATTCTACAGCGCTGCTTTCAATTAATTGGGCTTTGGGCACTCCTTCAAATCCAGAACCTCACCTCTAGTTTAGACCAAGAATCTGCACTCCTGCTTGAGTTCCAGGAAAGAGTAGCTGAGTTTATACCAAGTGAAGAAGACTTGTTTTCTACATTTCTCATCCTTTTGTATGGGAGAAAGTACCATGACAACCAGGAAGGAATGGAAGAAAAGAATCCTCACAGCAAACCAACATTGAGAGGCTCCCCTAATCCTCTTTGGCTGTTCAACATCATCAGTTCCCAGGGTGAATTCCATGGCGTGATTTTCTTGGAGCTTTCTTGTCTGCCTTGAGGTTGGTTCCTGAACAGTGAATTCCCATTAATGAGCAGTCTTCAGTATTAAAACCACTGCCTTGCCACCTCATTTTGCATTACTGTCTTCCGTGGATGTTTCAGTTATAACTGTAATGTTATTTATAGAACAGCATTAATCCATTAAAGCTAACCTATTTTTCAATATTTATGATAATCTATGTACATACATCATCTGTCCGTGTGTACTTGTAAATAGGTTGTATATAATGTCAGGATCCGGTCTTGGGTTCACATGTACATATTCCTGTAAGTTTCTTAACTGCATTTTGATGAATTCATGTTATGTGTAAGTCCCACAAGTACTTGTACAGAGAATTCAGTATAAAGAAAAAATTGACAAGTTGTGTACAAATCCTAAACATTTAAAATTTTGTTTATATTTGCAATAAACTGGTAGGACATCAAAATTTTTTCATGAAAACTTGGTGCAAGTTCAGATCTCAACTTTTAAATAAGATGTAAATTTTCAAAATGCAGTCGTTATCAAAATGTGATCTAGTGTAATGAAAGAACTTTGAGAACCTGGGTGTGTTAACTTTGTGTAAATAGTGTAAATAACCCCACTCTGTACTGTTAGAGGCCAACAATTCCAGTCTGGCTTGTTGGCAAGGAGTGCTACACGGTTTCAATGAAACAATGTATGTTTGTTTTAACTGAACTAAAATAAATACAAGCTTAATCCAGAGTGGCTGTCTTTGTGGTTATGGGATAAGTAGCATTTGATGTGTTTTTACTCTAAGTACAGCACTTAGTGTCCAGTATATGTTAGTGATTATAATGAAGACCATGAACAGAAAAACAAGTTTATTTAAATTTCCAGTGGTCTCAAGTTCACAAAGTGAGGATGAGTGTTGAAGATGCTGGCAGGCATCATGGACCCAAACTTGGCCCTGCTGATGGGAACTAAAACAGTGCCTCGGCATCAACAGGAGAGCTTTTCCATCCCAGCTTGCTGGTATGGGCCTAGATGGTCTGATGATGTAGGACTAGCTAGAGTGCAGCCCAGGGTCCAGGTTTTTCCATTGTTCTGATGTGGTTAAATCCAGGAGCGCTGACAGGCTGGAAAGGAAGCCATCTCAGCTTTGGTGAACTAGCCCAGGAAGGAGATGTGAACCATGTCACAGCAGTATGTACCTGCACGACGCTAGAAGTGAGGAGAGTCACTTAAGATCAGGTATGGCCTTAAAAGAATGGGATTTATAGTGAATTAACAATAAAAAATACCTTAGGAGCTGGGTGTGGTGGTGCACGCTTGTAATCCCAGCATTTGGGAGGCTGAGACCGGAGGATCCAGGTTCTCGGTCAGCCTTAGCTGCCTAGTGAGGCACACGGCAACTTAGGGAGACCCTGTTTCAAAATTAAGAATTAAAAAAAAAAAAAAAAAAAAAAAACCAGGGCTGGGGGTATAGCTCGGAGGTCGAATGCCCCTGGGTTCCATCCTTCCATCCCCAGTACCACACACACACACACACACACACAAACCTTAGGAGAGCAGGTGTTTTTGAGAATGGTTCCAAAGACCATCCTCTCTAAGAAGCTAATATCCAATGTTTAATGGCAAAGAAGAAGGAATTGTTTGTGCATAGGGAAGTATGGCAAAATTTGCAACAACTATTGTGTCCAGGTAGTCACCAGCAAGCTTTAATTGAATACTTACAACATTTGGCTATGCCCATCGGTGTGACAGGTTATGTGTCAAGTTGGTTCTAACCTACTTTCAGTTACACTAATACATTTTTAAAGTAATATGAAAATGAACCAGAATGTTATTGATCCAAAATTAGAAATACATCTGGTGAGTAGGTCTACTCAAGGTGAAAATAATGTACTCTAACCAGGGAGCCTGAGGAGTATTTGAGGAAGATTTCTAAGGAAAGAGCCAGAGCTGTTTGTCTTGACTCAGAAATACTGTTACATAGAGACATAGTTTTGTTAAATTTCAGCTAACAAGCCGGGCGTGGTGGCGCACGCTTGTAATCCCAGCATTTGGGAGGCTGAGACCGGAGGATCCGGGTTTGAGGGCAGCCTCAGCTACCTAGTGAGGTACTCCGTAACTTAGTGAGACTCGGTTTCAAAATAAAGAATAAAAAATAGGGCTGGGGGTGTAGCTTAGAGGTAGAATGCCCCTGAGTTCAATCCCCAGTACCGCAAAAAAAAAAAAAAAAAAAAAAAAAAAAAAAAAAAAAAAAAAAAAAAAAAAAAAAATTTCAGCTAACAAAGAGAACCTGTGGAAATTAAGGAAACATGGCAAATAGAACTTAATAGAGATTAAAATGTCTCCGAAAACTAAAAGATCAATGGACTTTCAAACATCAAAAACTCTGTTCTAGAAACCTTATGAAAAAGCATGGGAAACTCTACTACAGAAGCACTTAGATTCCAAGCTTCCAATTCCTTCAATTTAATTTCTCTAGATAAATTAATGGGTCAGTAACAGATCACCCATCCATCCTGGTCTCTTCCAATATGGATAGGTGGGCAAGGTGACAGTACACACAGCTACCAGGACCCACCTCTACCGTGGGGAGAATAGTTTTCAGAGGAGGGGCAGAATGGCCATCAGCTGGACACAGCATCACTAATTGTCCCACTAGCACTGGAAAATCCCATATCCTGGGAAACCCCTTTAGTTGCAGGCAAATTGGAAAGGTTGGTTGCCCTAGCTAGGAAGGCATCCAAACAAAACATTTTATTAATAAAACAGCCCAGAGATACTGGCAAACTCACTTTAGATTTTTCCAGACTTTTTTTTTTAAATGACTTTGCCCTAACTCAATAACTTCTTCAAATCACATTCTTTTCATTAATTTATCCCCAATGCTTATAAGTGTCTAGTACTCCCTATAATTGTCAAATGAATAAGTGCCTTTTATTTCCTATAATATAGTTGAAATGAAACTAACATTTTAAGCAAGAATTTACTAAGTGTTTGCAACATAAATTCAGCATGGGACACAAACTTAGAGACTTTAAAAGATATAGATTAGCCAGGCATAGTGGCACATGCTTGTAACCCCAGTACTTGGACGACTGAAACAGCAGGATCACAGGTTCGCAGCCAGCATCAGCAACTTAGGTCCTCCACAACATAGTGAGACCCTGTTTCAAAATAAAAGAATAAAATAGGAGCAGGAGTATAGACCAGAAGAAAGCCCCTGGGTTCAATTCCCAGTACCACACAAAATGAATGAATGAATGAGAATGAATGATATAGTTTTTTAGCCTTCTTCTAGAAACCTGAAACAGGAAGGCTCTCTTGCTTCACCATGATCTGCCTCCAGGTGGCAGAAGCCATCTTTGATCTCTACCATCTAAATGATTTTTGTAGCTGTGAAACCCACATCCTAGCCTGATTTGATTGGCCCTACATTCTGTGAGGAAAGAGTTAACACAGCTAGTCTGGCTCTGAGCCTTGGCCAGTTTCTGGGAATGTGGTCATAAAGATGTTCTCCATAAGCTGGGTGTGTTGGCGCATGCTTATAATCCCAGTACTTAGGAGGCTGAGACGGGAGGATTGTAGGTTTACAGCCAACCTCAGCTACTTAGTAAGGCCCTCTGCAACTTAGTGAGACCCTGTTTCAAAATAAAGAATGAAAAATTGGGCTGGGGTGTAGCTTGGAGGTAGAATGCCCCTGGGTTCAATCCCCAGTACTGCAATTTTTTTTTTTTTAATGTTCTTCATATTCACCTGGAGAAAGGGGACAACACCAAACTGGTTTGTCAGGTTGCTTTGCACAAACACTAAGATTAATGATGTGCACTCTGTTTTATTGCAAGGGCCTGAGTTTTGGTAACTAAGGCTAATCACATGGCAGGATATGCCTATGTGACCAGCCCCTACCCCCACTCTATAAAAGTCTGGGCCCCTAAGATTCATTTGGGCTTCCCTGGGCAGAAGTTTCATACATGTCCCTGTGGTTCACTGCTAGAAAACAGAATTCCTGTGTGTAATTCTTGCAGACAAAGAAGGTTTTGAAAGCCTATGCTGGACCCCTCTGGATTCCACGGTTGCTTATCTTTTTCCAATGACAAATTAATTGTATTTATTGACTTGTATATTCAATTGAACTGGCCTTGCAACCCTGAACCCAGCTTAATCATGGTGCACAATCTTCTTGATGTAATTTTGAATGCAAATAGCTAGTATTTAAGAATTTTTGCGTGTCCATCCATCAAGGATATTGGTCTGTAATTTTCTTTTCTTGAAGTATCTTCATTTGGTTTTGCTGGCTTCATAGAAAGAGTTGGGAAGCACTCCATCTCTATCTCCTGTTGCCTTTGCTCCATATTCATCTTTGAAATAAATTCTGGCAGTTGGTATCACCTGCTGTGGAGTCTTGGGAGTCCTTCCTCAGCAAATAAAATATACATGTCCTCTGGCTTTTTTCTCCAGACCATCAGTTTGCAATCCACAATCTCTTGGCTTCTCCAGGAAGGATCTATTCTCAATGAAGTCCTCAAAACACCATTAAGCAAGCTTTACTAAATAATGTTCAGGGCTCAGGAGGGTAGGTCAGCTAAGGAGGGTTTTTACAGTGCACACTACTGCATGCACCTGCACAAAATCCCAGTTGACATGTCTTCTTCCTGGTCCCTCCAACAGTGTTGGGAAATGGAGATTCCACCCACTCTGCCTCCTGGGCCACATTCAACCTATTCTTATGCTTAGTGCATGCTGCCTTCAGATTTGCCTATTCTAAGGAAAACAAATGCTCCCCCCAAACCTCGTCCCCAAGATTGAACCAAGGGACAGTCTACCTCTGAGCCACACCCCCTGCCCTTTTTATTATTATTATTATTATCATTATCATTATTATTATTACTATATTATTATTATTTATTTTTATTTTGGTACTGGGAATTAAATCCAAGGACATTCTACCTCGGAGCTATACTCCCCAGGCCTTTTTTATTTTTTATTTTGAAACAGGGCCTCACTAAGTTGCTGAGGGTCTCGCTAAGCTGCCAAGGGTGTCCTTGAACCTACAATCCTCCTGTCTTAGCCTTCCAAATACTGGGGTTACAGGTGTGTGCCACCACTCCTGGCTACAAGCACATTTTTCTGTTCTCACAGAACTAGAAATTATGATGACACAAAGACACCTGCTTATCTTGAAGACAAAACATTTTATTACTTTTTCTTTGTGTGTCTGTGTGTGTGTGTGTGTGTGTTGTGTGTTGTATATGGGACTGGGGATTGAACCCAAGGGCATTCTAATACTGGGCTACACCCCAGCCCTTTTTATATTTTAAAACAGAGTTTAAGTTATCACTCTCTGGCCTCAAATTTGGGTTCCTCCTGTCTCAGCCTCCCAAGTACCAGGACAGGCGTGCAGTAGTGCCCCAGAATAAGACAAATGCTTTGAAGTTATCTTCAGAACTCTCCTTCTTGAGATGACAGTTTGTTTGCCATATATTTTAGTTTCCTTTCTGCTCTTGAATTTCACTCCTATAACCCACCCTAAGTGACTTAGCTCTAAGTATCATTTCTAACCATTTATAGTACTTACCCTGAGAAGAGTTCTGGTAAATTCAATTTTACCATCTTATTTATATTGAAAAAATTCTGAAGTAGATCCTAGTCTATAATTTAGATAAAAGCAGAGCTGTGCTGGTTGGAATAGGATCATGGGTGAGATCAAGAGTCCGAGCGCTCAGCCTCCAATCTCCTTTTATCACAGCCCATAAGGTGCTGCCTTAACCCAGGATGTTGCAGGATGTGGGTTGGCAATCATGGCTCTAAATTCTTTTAAGAGAAAGAGCCTCCAAGATGGCAATCCTATCAGCCAGAAGCTACTGGGTCCCCATTTTCACCTTTCTTTCCTCACTGAGGAGACTATGGCCTTAGCCTCCTGTCTGAACCAGATCATCTTTATCTCACCCAAGACTGACCTGCTGGCCATGGAGAAGCCAGGTCTGCCTTACTGCGAAGGTGCTGCTAAGAAGATGCTCAAGTCCTTCCTGGTACCACTCTGGCAGAACAGGTAAATAAATCAGAATGGAATATTTCCTTGGTTACACCAGCGTTGTGTAATCTGACATGTTCTCTAGCCAACAATGACACCACTAATGAGACTGGCTGAAAGAAATCATGGTCTTTCTAAACACAGGAGATACCTGTAAGGAAAATGTGTTGCTGGGTGTGGTGGCATGCACCTGTGGTCCCAACTACTCTGAGACACTGAGGCAGGAGGATCACTTGAGCCCAGGTGTTTGAGACCAGCCTGGGCAGCATACAGAGACCCCCATCTAAAAAAAAAAATAAGTGTTGACCACTTGATCTTTATGATCAAGATATGATCATAAAGCAATCCTTTAATTATCTATTTCTCAAGGATTTGGGGAATTATTCTGGGTCCTAAATGTTTAACACTTCCAAAGTTGTCACACCTTCTTACCAATATAATATTCTAAAGCAAGATAGCTGATCAAAACACAATGAAAGGAAGAGGATATAATAAGGATGCCTATTTTTTCCTTGGTTGGGGAGGTGGCTGGGGATTGAACCCAGGGGCATTCTACCTCTGAGCTACACCCCCAGCCCAATTTTATTTTTTACTTTGTAACAGGACCTCACTAAATTACTGAGCCAGGCCTTGAAACTGCAACCCTCCTATCTCAGCCTTCCAAGTGTTGGGATTACAGGTGTGCCTACCATGCAGGGCTAAGGATACCTATTTTAAGGATACCATTCCAACATGCAGCTATTGTTCTCCAGGAGGAATGTACACCTTTAGTTTGGGTAAATGATAAATTTTATTCCAGTGTCTTTCATTGGTTACAACATATCACAGAAATGTGTTATATTCCAAGCCAAAAATAAGCCGCATTTCTTTTTTTATTTCCTTTTGTTTTCTTTGAACTTCCTTTAAAGTGACTGAAGTCCCAAGAGATGTGGAATTCATGGTTCACAACCTTCTACTCCAGATAGAAGAAACTGTATTTTTAAACTGATCCCTAAATAGAAAGATCCAAAGAAGGAAATATGTGGAATCTGAAAATCTCTTCTCAAAATGCATGAGAGCCTCATAAATTTGGAAACATTTTTTCTCTCACAAACTGCTCCAAAAAGAAATGTTTAGTATGTAAGGCCTGTATTGGAGGCAATGAAGCAAATAGAAGAACATTCCTCTTGCTTGTGGGGGAGAGACTAGTGAATTAGATTTTTGTTAAAAGCACTCTTTGTTATTTAAGAAAAATGAAATGCAAACAGCAACTCACTTAAAAGGCTATGTGTATTAGTCAACATTCTCACAGTTATAATCTAAAGAACTGGCCATACAGCTGGGTGTGGTGGGCACACGCCTGTAAATCCCAGTATTTGGGAGGCTGAGACAGGAGGATCACAGATTTGCAGCCAGCCTCGGAATCTTAGCAAGACCCTGTTTCAAAATAAAAAATAAAATAGGGCTGGAGTGTAGCTCAGAGGTAGAATGCCCCTGGGTTCAACCTCAGCACGAAAAGAGGAGGAGGAGGAGAAGGAGGATGAGAAGGAGGAGGAGGAGGAGAAAGAGGAGGAGAAAGAAGAGAAAGAAGAGGAACTGACTATACAACTTAGAGGAAGGAAGATTTATTTGCTCAGTTTTCCTTGGAGATTTTGGGGTTCAGTCCATGTGAGGCCATGGATCCCAGAGCAAGGCAGTGGGAAGCCGAGAGAAAGGAAGCACAAAGCTTCGTTCTCACATCACAGAGGCCAGAAGCAAGAGAGCAAGGGGAGGGGGAACCGTATATCATCCCCAAGCCCCCAACCCCAATGATCCACCTTCTCCAGTCATATCCTCCCGGCCTGGGCCACCACCCAGATAAATCTATTACAATGGGTTTATCCACTGTCAAAATCAAAACTTTCATGACTTAACTATATCAATCCTGAATATTAGTAAATGAGCCCTTTAGGAGACCTTCTATGTCTAACTATAGCACTCTGCTTTCCAATAAGCCATCACAGATTTTCATACAATATTTATGCAAGAAGAGTTAATAACCAACAATGCCAATGTTCCACACTAGTTGTCACCCTGCCAGGTGGTTTCTGGGAAGACCTCCTGATCTGATCTGGGGGCAGAAATGTGACCCTGGAGCTGTGCAGAGATGGGCTCAAGTTCTAGTTTGCCATTATGAGTTGTGTGGTCTCCAGCAAGATCCTGTGCAAGCCTCTGTTAGTTGGCCCACTTTGTAATTAACATGACTGACATGATCCAGTATTTACTATGTTCCAGACACTGAGAGCGATCACTACAATCCCCTGATGCACATACTCATTTATCCACTTTTCCCCACAATCTTAAGAGGTTAAGTAACTTTCCCTAGAAAGGGGTGAAGCTGGAGCCGGGTGTAGTGGCGCACACTTGTAATCCCAGCATTTGGGAGGCTGAGACGGGAGGATCCGGGTTTGCAGCCAGCCTCAGCTACCTAGTGTGTGTGTGTGTGTGTGTGTGTGTGTGTGTGTGTGTGTGTGTGCGTGCATACCTATGTCTCACTGGGAATTGAACCCCAGCATGTTCTACTACTAAGCTACAGCCCCATCCCTTTTATTTTTTAAGTTACACTCTGCAACTTAGTGACACCCTGTTTCAAAATAAAGAATAAGAAATAGGGCTGGAGGTGTAGCTCAGAGGTAGAATGCCCTTGAGTTCAAACCCCAGTACCGCAAAAAAAAAAAAAAAGGGGTGAAGCTGAGGCTCCAGTCCTAATCCTGACTCCAGGCTGTTCATTCATTTTCAAGGATAAATATTAAGCACCCGTCTTTACAGTTGTTTGAGTTGTTAAATGAAGTAACCCAGATGCCTGTCACTGAGTGTATCACACAACAGAATATAATGCACTGTAGAACACTAAAACTTCATTTCATTTGTGTAATTAAAGATTTGAATGAGTCAGGAATGGTGGCATATGCTTATAATCCCAGTACTTGGGAGGCTGAAACAGGAGGATCACAGGTTTGAGGCCAGTGCACAATAACTTAGTGAGGCCCTGTTTCAAAACAAAAAAGTAAAAGGGATGAGGCTGTAGCTTAGTAATAGAACACGCTGGGGTTCAATCCCCAGTGAGACACAGGTATGCACGCATGCGCGCACACACTTGAATGAAAAAGCAAGCCCCAGAATATTGCATATATTTAGGATTATATTGCTGTTTGTTTGTTGTTGTTATTGTTATTGTTGTTTTGGTACTGGAGTACAAACCCAGGGACATTCTACCTCCAAGATAGAATAAGCCTTCCAGCCCTGTTTTATTTTTACTTTGAAATAGGGTCTTGCTAAGTTGCTGAGGGTCTCACTAAATTGCTGAGGCTGGCAATTGAACCTGCATCCTTCCTATCTCAGCTTCCCAAGAACTGGGACTATAGGCATGCACCACCATACCCGGCTATATTGTTTTTATAAAGTTCAAAACAACCAAAATGAAAGAATATTTTTCTTAACATACTAATATTTGCTACTGCAATTAAAGAAAGGAGCCAGGGAATGGCATACACAACACTCAAGATTGTGGTCGCTTTGGGGTGGGGAGAGAGTGTAGTGGGAATGCACACAGATGCATGTGGCTGTCAATGTTCTAGCTTTCTACTGGTCATGGGGCAAAGACAGGAAAGTTGGTAGACAGACAGAAGAGGACACATATGATCCAATCACTAGTGTGCTGTGAACCAGACTAATTATGTACTTCTGAAGTCCATAAAATAGTAACTTTTACACAAGCAGAGCCATAGGAAATTTTCAATTGTCTATCATTTTTTTCACCTACAAAACTGGAAGTTTCATATGGTTTGACATCATATGTACCAACAAATATTGGTTTCTTCTACTCTCTCTTTCCCTGGTTTGTTTGGTGTGATAAGAAGTTCAAATTTATCAGCTTCCCCCAGCCTGGGCTATGAGGAAGTCAGGCACTTCCCAGTATCTATCCCAATGGCTGGTCTCTGTAATCCCAAAAGCGCTATCAATGTGACAGGCTTATCTGAGATGCTGAACAGTTGTTGAATTTAATGATCACTCAAAATCTCAATGTACTTTGATTAGAAAAGAAGATTGCCTTGGGCACAGAAAAGGGAAAGGAGACTAGGAATGGAGAGCTACATTAGGAAAGATCTCGGGGCCCAAATGGTTGGCTCCTTCTAGTCCTGCCTCTTGCACAGAGGGGACAGGCCTTGCTGCTCTGAGGTTTCCTCTGTGATGCTAGAAGCTCAGCAGGTTCTCTAGGTATCTAACAGTGGAACTTGTACCTCATGCTGGCGTCTACCTTAGCCTTTCTTCTGGCTCCTCCATTGTTGGAGACCATGATGTACGAAAGAGTTAAGTCCTAAGGGTCTAAGGGCTGTTTGCAGTCCATGGCTATCTGAAGTACATTCTACGCTGATGCCAAGAGTGCATAAAAGAACTATGTGCTAACCATGGACGTCAGGTGTGCGCGTAAGTGCTGGCCACAAAGTTAGTAGGATTTCATAAGGTTACTAGGTTTTCTTAAGGGTTAATGGAAATAGTCAATTGAATGGTAACTTGGGCACAAGTATGCAATATACTTTTAGACAATAGGTTAGGTAAAATATTAACGTATGGCTAAAGGGTTTCGGGAATAATGTGTTTTCTTAAACAATGAGATTTTCTGTAAAAGTATGTTTTTGATCTTTACATGTGATGTTTTTCTGTGGTATGAATCAAAATCGCCTGATGTTTTTCTCAGATGATCTTCCTTGTATGATTGTATAAAAACACCCAGAAGTGGCGCACGCTTGTAATCTCAGCATTTGGGAGGCTGAGACCGGAGGATCCGGGTTCGCGGCCAGCCTCAGCTACCTAGTGAGGCACTCCGCAACTTAGTGAGACTCGGTTTCAAAATAAAGAATAAAAAATAGGGCTGGGGGCATAGCTCGGAGGTAGAATGCCTCTGAGTTCAATCCCCAGTACCGCAAAAAAAAAAAAAAAAAAAAAACACCCAGAAAAATAAACTGGGTGCTTCAGTATTCACTGATAGCCCTCCCGAGAACATGGAGTCTTGACTCTTTAACCAATCCTCACTTTCTCCTCTCAGGACCATCCGATTGTGCTGGCAGGTTCCGGCACTCGATTCTGACTTTGACTTTTGCTGGAACTCCCAGTCTCTGCTTCTGTCCTTTGTGTCATGCCCCCGAGTAACAGGGCCCTTTCTATAGCTCTTCACTTAGAACATCCTCAGAGCGCTGCGGCAGAAGCCTTTGACTCATGGCAAGGTAGTTTGCGTGCTGGGGTCCAGTTATAAAAGTATATACAAAACCTGGTGTATTTGAGCTTTGAGGGGAAGAGGACACCTAACACATCAGAATATCAGCTCAAACATCTCTGTGAGAAGCCTCCCCAGACCTTTGGCTGAGTCAGCCACATGGCTCCCACATACTCTTAGAAACCTGTGTTTCTAAGTGGGCGTGGTGGCATGTGCCTGTAATCCCAGTACTCAGGAGACTAAGACAGGAGGGTTGCAAGTTTGAGGCCAGCCTCGGCAACTTAGCGAGAGCCTTGGCAGCTTAGCAAGATCCTGTTTCCAAATAAAAAATAAAATAGGGCTGGGGGATGTAACGCAGAAGCAGAATGTCCCTAGCTTCAATCCCTGGTTAAAAAAAAAAAAAAAGTTTCTCCACGCAGAGGCTAAAGCACGTTCAAAGGCAGGCAGGGAGGTGTAGTAGTGTGCAGTGTTCTGGAAACTGCAAATAATTCTTTGTGGTTGGGACATGGAGTAAGGGGTAGGACATGTGCTGTGATGCAGAGCTGGGGAGGTGGGAAGAGTCCTGGTCATGAAGGGCCATGAACATTCGAGGCCTTCTGCTGATAAGGGTAGGAAGCTACTTTAGGATTTTTAGCTGGCTGCAATATGGGGAGTGGCCTGTAGGGGACAGAGCTAGAGTTCAAGGGCAGATGGCTGATGCAGATAAATTCACATATAAAAAGATCTCTGCAAGCTGGATGTGGTGGTGCACATGCCTGTAATGCCAGTACTTGGGAGGCTGAGAAAGGAGGATCAGTTTCAGGAGACCAGTTTCAGGAATTTAGCAAGATCCTACTTCAAAATAAAAACTAAAAAGGGCTGGGAGGGGGCAGGGTCTAGCTCAGAGGTAAAATGACCTGGGGTTTAATCCCCCCAAACAAAGAAATGAATAAGTAAGTAAGTAAGTAAATATTGAATGAAAGAATGAATTAATCTCCAAAACTAAATAATAAACAGTCCAATCAATACATTGTGCATTGTGCTCTCTTGATTTTTTTTAAGTGTGTGTGTGTGTGTGTGTGTGTGTGTGTGTGTGTACGTGTGTGTGTGTTTTACTGGGGATTGTACCTACTGGCATTCTATCTCTGGGCTAGACCCCTCACCTATTTTATTTTTTTTGAAACAAGGTCCCACTAAATTGCAGACGGCCTTGCTAAGCTGCTGAGGCTGACCTCAAACCTGCAATCCTCCTGTCTCATCCTCCCAAATATGGGGATTACAGATATGCACCACCACACCTAATTCCTTCTACTAATTTTTTAAAATGACAAGATAAGCCAGGCATGGTGACATATATAATCCTAGTACTTGGGGGGCTTGCAAGTTCGAGGACAACCTCAGCAACATAGATAGACTCTTAGCAATCTAACAAGATCCTGTTTCAAAACAAAAACTAAAAAGGGCTGGGGGTATAGCTTGGAGGTAGAATACCCCTGGGTTCAATCCCCAGAACCACCACCAAAAATAAAATAAAAAGGGACAAGGTAGCTTCCTGATCTCCATCATGGCATGAGATCAATGCAAAAAGGGGAACCCCATGAGGAATCTTCCATCAGCCAGCTCCACCTCAACACCTGTGTGAAGAGAGTGGAGACAGACTGACCAGGCAGCCCAGGTGCCAGAGCAGCTCCCAGGCCAGACTCAGATCCTTTAGCACCAGAAGAAATGAATAGGCTGTTATCACCTGCACAGTTCTCAGGGTCGAGGCAGAAGAAATTTTGGAGAAAGGTCTAAAGGTACAGGAGTATAAGTTAATAAAAAATAACTTCTCAGATACTTGCAACTTTGGTGTGAGGGTCCAGGAACACATTGATCTGGGCATCACATATGACCCAGACATTGGTATCTACGGCCTAGAGTCTCTGTGGTGCTGGACCAGCCAGGTTTCAGCACACGGCAGGCAGCACTGGGGCCAAGCATAGAATCAGCAAAGAGGAGGCCATATGCTGCTTCCAGAAGAAGTATAATGCGGTCATCCTTCCTGGCAAATAAATTCCCACTTCTGTCCAAAAGGCCAATAAAACTTTTTCCATGAAAAAAAATGAATTCTATAAGGCATTTTTGAAAAGAAGAGCGAGCAGAGGTCCAAAGTCACAGTCAGATGGCAGAAAGATGCATTAAAGGATAAGAAACCAAAAGAATGCCCCAGGTTTAATCCAAAGTATCACAAAATAAATAAAAAGTAAATAAATAGTTAATGTGTGTGTGTGTGTGTGTGAGAGGGGGGGGGGAGGGAGAGAGAGGAGAGAGGAGATTGGGGATTGAACCCAAGGGTATTCTACTTTTTTTTTTTATGGTACTGGGGATTGAACTCAGGGGCATTCTACCTTCGAGCTATACCCCCAGCCCTATTTTTTATTCTTTATTTTGAAACCAGGTCTCACTAAGTTGCAGAGTGCCTCACTAGGTAGCTGAGGCTGGCCACGAGCCCGGATCCTCTGGTCTCAGCCTCCCAAATGCTGGGATTACAAGTGTGCGCCACCACGCCCGGTGGTATTCTACTTCTGAACTATGCCTCCAGCCCAATTTTATTTTTTGATTGTAAACAGAGTCTCACTAGGTTGCTGAGAATCTCACTATTTTGCTAAGACTGGTCTCAAACCTGTGATACTCCTGTCTCAGCCTCCCAAGTACTGGGATTACAAGCATGTGCCACCACGTGAATGCTCTTCTCTTCACTGATTCAGCCTAAACAAAACTTGGGATGATTCTTTGATAGGACAAAATGCAAAAACAAAAACAAACAAAAAAAAGAAACTTTTTGGAAAGAGCTAGCTTACCGGTACCTAGTTAATAATACAGAGCACAAGTAGCAGTATGCACTTGGCTCAGCTGGGGCATCTGGTCTTACTGTGGTGCATCAGGCAGAGTAGGTTATGCTGCAGTAACAAAACACTCGAATCTCAATGGCTTCATACAACCAAGATTTCTTTCTCATCCATGTTGCATGTCTGATGTGTTTCCATAGGGTAGCCCTAGGCGTACCAAAGTTCTGTCTCAGTGCAAGCTTAGCATTCTAGTAGGAGGAAGAAGATGCAGGGAGTTGGGTGCAGTGCTGCACACCTGTAATCACAGCACTTGGGAGGCTGTGACAGGATTGCAGGTTTGAGGCCAGCTTTGGCAACTTAGGGAGATTGTCAGCAACCCAGCGAAATACTGTATCAAAATAAAATAGGACTCAGAGGTAGAATGCCCCTGGGTTCAAGTCCCAGCGTGCGCACACACACACACACAAATTTAGAGCTCTTCTTATCTGAGTCCATCTGCCAATAGCCATGTCCATGGTTCTTTTCCAGATATATTTCCATCTGCCAATAGCCATATCCATGGTTCTTTTCCAGATATATTTCCTTGTTTGTTCAAGTTAATTTTTTGAGACATGATTCATCTACCATACAATTCATCCATTTAAAGTATACAATTCACATCTGTAATCCAAGAACTTGGAAAGCTGACAGGAGATTCACAAGTTCGAGGACAACCTCAGCAATTAAGCAAGGCCCTGATCAACTTAATGAGATCCTGTTTCAAAATAAAATAGGGCTGGGGGTGTAGTTCAGAAGTAGAATATCCCTGGGTTCAATCCCCAGTACCACACAAAAAAAGTGTCCAATTCAGTGTGCTTTAGTATATTCAGAGTTGTGCAACCATCACTACTAGATACAGAACATTTATAGTTCCCCCAAAGAAACCCACCTTGTATCTATTAGCTGTCACTCCATTCCTCCTCACCTCTCTTTACTCCATTCCTCTCTACCCTCACTGCTAAGTAAGCACCAAGCTACTTTTTGTCTCTATGAATTCTCCTGTTTTGGACACTTTATGTAAATGAGTCATACAATATATGACTTTTATGACCATCTTCTTCCAGTCAGTATAATATTTTCAAGGTTCATCCATATTGTAGCATATGTCTGTATTTAATTTTTTACTGTTGAATAGTATTTCATTGTATAGATACATAACATTTTATTTACTTATCAGTTGATGGGTAACCTGGGTTGTTTCTACATTTTGGCTATTATAAATAACACTATTAAACCGGGAGTGGTGACACACTCTTGTAATACCAGTACTTGGGAGGCTGAGACATGAGGATCCAGGTTCTCGGCCAGCCTCAGCTACTTAGTGAGGCCCTCCACAACTTAGTGAGACCCTGTTTCAAAATTAAGAATAAAAAATGGGATTGGGGTTATAGCTCGGAGGTAGGATGGCCCTGGGTTCAATCCTCAATACTGCAAAATAAATAAATAAATAAATAAATAAATAAATAAATAAATAAATAAATAAACAAACACTGTTATAAGCCAGATTATAGGCATGGTGGCATGCCTATAATCCCAGTACTTGGGAGGCTTACACAGGAGAATCACAGACAGGCTCACGGCCAGCCTCAGCAACTTAGTGAGGCCCTGCTTCAAAATAAAAAATAACATAAGACTGAGTATGTAGCCCAGAGGTAGAATGTCCCTGGGTTCAATCCCCAGCACCAAAAAACAAAACAAAACAAAAATCAGATAAGATAAACTAGGGCTGGGGGTGTAGCTCAGAGGTGGAATGCCCCTGGGTTCAATCCTCACTACCATCTTCATTCATACAGATGTTTTAACGATGTGCCAAGTGTGCCCTGGTTTGATTCTTGCTAACAGAGCTGTGTTTTAATCAGACTTTGTCCTCAGAGCATTTCTCCACACCGCCTTTCATTGTTTGAGACTCAGAATAACTGTCTCTTGCAACCCTACACATTCTCTCATTTGTGGCCATTCTCTGTGCCCTTTGGCTTGCAAATTGGCCAATTCTTTTCTGAGTTCATCTATTTTTTTTTTTTTAATTTTTGAGTTCATCTATTTCTTATAATGCCTTGCCAAACATAATCATCTGCAACCATCACAGGTTATTATTCTATTTTCCAAACACTTCTAAGGCTACAGATGATTAGGAACATGATGTATCTTTTAAATTACTCCAGATGAGAGCTAGGTGTGGTGATGTGTGCCTGCAATCCCAGTACTTGGGAGATTGAGACGGGAGAACCTCCAGTTCAAGGACAGCCTTAGCAACTTAATGAGGTCCCTCAGCAACTTAGTGAGACCCTGTTTCAAAATAAAATAGGGCTAGGAGTGTAGATTGGAGGTAGAATGCCTCTGGGTTCAACCTCCAGTACCAAAAATATATATTATATATATACATATGTATGTATATGTATATATATACATATGTATGTATGTATATATATACATATGTATGTATATATAAATAAAATAAAATTACTCCAGATGAAAATTTAAAGGTTTGTCACTTCATAATATGGATATAGCTGGGCGTGGTGGCACACACTTGTAATCCCAGTACTTGGGAGACTAAGACAGGAGGATCACAGGTTCAAAGCCAGCTTCAACAACTTAGTGAGGCTCTCAACAACTTAGCAATACCCTATTTCCAAATAAGAAATAAAATAGGAGCCAGGTGTGGTGGCACACACTTGTAATCCCAGTACTTGGGAAGCTGAGACAGGAGGATCCGGGTTTGCGGCCAGCCTCAGCTACTTAGTGAGGCCCTCCACAACTTAGTGAGACCCTTTCAAAATAAAGAATAAAAAATAGGACTGGGGGTGTAGCTTGGAGGTAGAATGCCCTTAGGTTCAATCCCCAGTACCGCAAAAAAGAAATAAAATAGGGCTGGGGATGTAGCCCAGAAGTAGAAGGCATCTGAGTTCCACCCCAGTACAATAATAATAATAATAATAATAATAATAATAATAATAATAATAATAATAATAATGATGATGATGATGATGATGGTGATACAAATCCTCCACCAGTAATCATTTTCTGCCACATGTCACTAGCCCCTGCCAGTTTGATGCCACATGCTACTCCTATGTGTTAATTTTCTGCCAAATTCTCATTTCATGGTAATTTAATTAAAACAGAAATTTATATGACATCCAGGATAGGCTTGGTTATGCTCTGATTAAACAAAATACAACAAACAAATGAATTAAAAAATTTCAGCATCTTAGCAGCTTCATCTTACCACAGTTTATTTCTTGCTTACATCACATGTCTAAAGCACTTCATTGAGGTGGTGAGAAAGTAAAAAGTAGCTTGGATTATAAAAATTCTCCCTAGCAGGGTGTGGTTGTGCATGCCTGTAATGCCAATACTTGGGATGCTGTGTCAGGAGGATTGCAAGTTTCAAAATAAAAAATGAAAAGAGCTGGAGGTATAGCTTGGAGGGAGAAGGAGAAAGAGGAGGAAGAGGAGAAGGAGGAGAAGGAGGAGGAGGAGGAGGAGGAGGAGGAGGAGGAGGAGGAGGAGGAATCTATCCTATCCTTCATCAAGTTGGAATAAAAGAAACAGTTTATAAATCCAGCTTCAAAGTTAACAGGAACAGTATTTCCCCCCAGGCCACCCTGCAGCTGTCAAGTGTGGTAACAACCTCCTTCTTTGAGTGGCTACTGCTTTCTTACTCACTGACAAGCTTTATTGTCTAAAATCGGAGTATATCCACCATTTAAATGATTGGATTAAATTTTTATTTGAAATTTCATCAATAAGAAGGAAGTGAACCACACTGCCTGGGGGATCTGAGTTACTTTGACAGAGAGAAGTAATCTCTGCTTACGACCCAGGTGCAGAGCTCCCCATAAGGGTTTCTGCACAAACATTCCACAGCTATCAGAATTTTCTTTTTTTCCAAGGAAATATGACCCTGGATCCAGTTTGCAGTCCAGATGTGCTGTATACCACTATACCCAGCCCTGCTTTGCTCTGAACCTCCCAAAACACAGCTTGGTTGACATTTCATCTGAAGCCTACCCTTCTCCAGAATTCTATCTACCCTAACTCTGTCTCTCCCTTTGCTGAGTGAGAGGCCCCAGGGTTTCTGGAGTGTGTGTGTATCTTCCCATAGCAATGGGTCGATGAACCCAATTTTGCCTGACAGATTGTTCACATTTAGTAGTCTTAGCTGATTGGGCTTATTCAGGGCTTTCAACTCTTCACAAACTTTTTTTAAAAAATTCTTTTATTGGTGCATTATAGTCTCACATTATAATGTAGTTTATAGTGATGGTGACATACATGCACACAGCATTTGGTGGGCTTCCCCCCACCCCAGCTTCTTCCCCACTTCCTTCCCCATACAGGGTATTGAGGTTGACATTAGTATTCTCACATATGTACACAAGGTCAGTGGAAGTATTTCCATCATTAATTCTCCCTCCCCACTCTAGCCCTCCCCTAGATCACCTCCACGACTACACTAGAGTTCTAGAGTTTCTCCTCTGTTATCTAAAGTCCTTCTTATATCCCAATTACTACCTGGCTTCCACATGTGAGAGAAAACACTGTGTATGCGTGTGTGTGTGCATGTGTGTGTGTGTGTGTGTGTGTGTGTGTATGTGTGTGTGTTGCTAGGGATTGAACACAGGGACATTCTACCTCCAAACTACACCTCCAGCCCATTTTATTTTTTTATTTTGAAACAAGGTCTTGCTAGGTTGCTGAAAGCCTTAATACATTGCTGAGGCTAGCTTCAAACCTGCAATCCTCCTGTTTTAGCCTCCCAAGAACTGGGATTACAGGCCTGTGGCACCACACTCAGCTTCATCATGAACTTTTGACATTAGAAAATCATGTGTGTGTGTGAACATTTTGTTCACATTTAAGGTAGATACTACAAAAGAAGATGCCACTTGTCCAAGCTCCAGAGGATAAACCTTGATTCAAGGCAATTTTATTTACTCCTCAAACACATTTTATGAAAAAGCATACTACCTATTTTTTGCCAATGAAACATAGAAACAAACCAACTGGGATGGGGCTTCTGATAGTTACCCTTAGTCTTTTTTTTTTTTTTTTTCAGTACTGGAGATTGAACCCGGGAGCATTCTACCTCCAAGCTACACCCCCCCGTCCTATTTTTTATTCTTTATTTTGAAACAGGGTCTCACTAAGTTGTAGAGGGCCTCACTAAGTAGCTGAGACTGGCCACGAACCCAGATCCTCCTATCTCAGCCTCCCAAGTACTGGGATTACAAGTGTGTGTGATTCTGGAGATTGAACCCAGAGGCATTCTACCTTCGAGATACATCCTCAGCCCGATTTTATTTCTTATTTGGAAATAGGGTCTAGCTGTCCTCAAACCTGCAATCATTCTGTCTCAGCCTCCAAAGTACAGGGATTACCGGCATGCACCACCACGCCTGGTGAAAATCTATATTTCATATCATGAAATAATTATAGGTTCTTGTCAGGTGCTTCCTTTACCTGAAACTATCCTAGCTTTCTGGAGATTGTGCCTTTCCTATTAAACGTAAGCCAGTTGCCCTATATAACATACGCTGTCACTCACAAAAAGCTATGGGGTTTAGAAACAATAAAGGCTGGGAGCTGAAGTCAGTTCTTCAGGAAGACCAAGCCATCTTTAAAGCTCATCTCTCCTCTCTCTCTCTCTCTCTCTCTCTCTCTCTCTCTCTCTCTCTCTCTCTCTCTCTCTCTAAGGATTAATCCAGGAGCATCCCCAATCTGCACTCCTAGCATATTTTATTTCTTATTTTGAAACAGGGTCTCACTAAGTTGCTGAGGGTCCTGCTGTGTAACTGAGGCTATCCTCAAATAAATCTGTGATCCTCCTGTCTTTGTCTCTCATGTACTGGGATTATAGGTGTATGCCACCACACCCAGCTCAGCTTTCATCTCTTTAAATGCACAACCAGGCAGCCCACAGAGCCCCTTTCAGTCTCTGTCCCTCCAAGACATGAATACTCTACCTAGAATGGCCCTGCCCTGTGTTTCAAGAACTGCCACTCTTAATAGTATTTGAAGAAACTGGACATGGTAGTGCATGCCTGTAATCCCAGTACTCGGGAGGCTGAGACAGGAGGATCATAGGTTGGAGGCCAGCCTTAGCAATTTAGCAAGACTCTCAGCAACCTAGCAAGACCCTGTTTCAAAACAAAAAATAAAAAAGGCAGGGGAGCCAGGCATGGTGACACATGCCTATAATCCAAGTACTAGGGAGGCTGAGACAGGAGGATCACAGGTTTGCAGTCAGCCTTAGAAACCTTGTGAGGCTCTCTACAACTTAGTGAGAACCTGTTTCAAAACAAAATAGGACTGGGGGTATAGCTCGGAGGTAGAACACCCCTGAGTTCAATCCCCAGAACCACAAATAAATAAATAAAATAAAATAAAATAATAATATTCGAAGAGTAAAATAGAAGAAAAAGAATTGTAAGCATGCAATCCTTTCCCATTCCCCCATCCACTGATGTGGTTTCCCTAGAGAATAAGGAAGGGCCTGAAAAGTGGGTGTGGGAGTCTACCAAGAAGCCTCAGAGTCAGGGAGAAACAAAGGTAGATGGTATCAAAGGAAGTGACAAGGAGTGCTAAGCATGTAGAAGTGAGCACTGGCAGGAAGCCATCGTCACCCCTGGGTCTGCAATGACCCAGAGAGGGAAGAGTAGAGATGTGGAAGGGGCTCACCTGCCATGAGCTACCAGTGGAGAGGACGAAGGCCACTGCCAGGCTCTTAAGGGGACAGAGACTGGGGGGAAGTGGGCGGGAGGAAGAACAGAGGAGTAAGAATCCCACCAATAGAACCCCCGGTGTCCCTCATTGGCCAAACCCATGTGGACTCAAAAAGTAAGAGTGCTCAGGAGACATATCAGTGAAGGTCAACCTCTAATGCCACAGCCCAGGGTGGAAAAGGGAAGATAATGGGCTAAGGGTGAGCGTGGGGCAGATAGAGACTAATCAGCACTGGTAGGTCAAGGAACAGCCTAGCAACTTGGGCTATTGCCCATCGCTGACTCCTCTGCCCTGTCTAGGCTAAACTTTTCTCTTCCATCAGACTGTGGGTGGATAGTCTTAGGACATTCTAAGACTAACGCATTCAGAGACTTTCCTGGAATAGGAGGTGAGTCTCACTCTTCTTCAGGCCCATAATTTTTTCAGTGAGCCAGGTATTAGAGCTGAACAACAGGTCATCAGGAACCTAGCATTTTTGTAAACATTGATGTGTAATTAATACACCATAGATTTATTTATTTATTTATTTATTGCATGTTTTGTTTGTTTGTTTGGGTACTGGGGATTGAATCCAGAGGCATTCTACCTCTGAGTTACAACTCTAGCCCTGTTTTATTTTTATTTTGAAACAGGGTCTCACTATGTTGATGAGAGTCTCACTACTTACTGAGGCTGTCCTTGAACCTGTGATCCTTCTGTCTCAGTCTCCCAAGTACAAGCATATGCCACCACACCTAGCTATTTTTTTTTTGCGGTACTGGGGATTGAACTCAGGGGCATTCTACCTCCGAGCTATACCCCCAGCCCTATTTTTTATTCTTTATTTTGAAACCGAGTCTCACTAAGTTGTGGAGTGCCTCACTAGGTAGCTGAGGCTGGCCTCGAACCTGGATCCTCTGGTCTCAGCCTCCCGAATGCTGGGATTACAAGTGTGCGCCACCATGCCCGGCTTATTTTTTATTTTTATTGGTGCATGTGGTACTAGGGATTGAACTCAGGGGGATTTTGCCTACAACCTACACAGCAGCCCTATTTTATTTTTTATTTTGAAACAGGATCATGCTAAGGTGCTAACAGTCTTGCTAGGTTGCTGAGACTGGTCTCAAACCTGTGATCCTCCTGTCTCAGCCTCCCAAGTACTAGGATTATAGATGTGAGCCACCTAGATTCATCTTTTTAAAGCATATGATTAGGACTGGGCGTGGTGGCATACCCCTGTAATCTCAGTACTTGAGAGGCTGAAACAAGGGGATTATAGGTTTGAGGTCAGCCTCAGCGACTCAATTTAGCAGAACTCTGTTTCAAAATTAAAAAATCAAAAGGCTGGGGTGTTCAGAGGTAGAATGCCCCTGAGTTCAATCCCCATTACAAAAATAAATAAATAAGTATACAATTATTGTGATTTTTAGTATATTCATGATGTTGTACAACTATCGCCACTATCTAATTATAGAAATTTTTTGTGTGTGTGATACTGGGGGTTGAACCCAGGGACATTCTACCTTGAGCTACACTCCCAGCCCTATTTTATTTTCTATTTTGAAACAGGGTCTCACTAAGTTGCTGAAGGTCTCACTGTGTTGCTGAGGCTGGCCTTCAACCTGTGTTCCTCTTGTCTCAGCCTCCCAAATACTGGGATTACAGATGTGTGCCATCATGCATGGCTAGAAGTTTCAGAATGTGCCATGTAGACTTGTTGGGGGATAGCCAGGGATTCAAATGTCTCTAGTCAAGAAGGGAACACAGCTGTCATAGAAACCCTTCACTTCCTTCAGGCATTGCTGGGCCTGAGCTCATTTGGCAATAGTAGTTGAAAAGAGGGCTATTTGCACCCAGGAAGGAATCATCTCACTTGACTTTTAAGAGGTTTTCATGGATTGACTCTGTCTCTATCACTCTTTTACTTAGTTTTTTTATTAATTCTAAAGGTTATGTTCCTAGAAAAGGTAGTAATGGATTAGCTCATCAAGTATTATAGTTAATTCCTGACAATAACTGATAATAATGCTGGTTGGCTGGCTAAGAAAAATTATGCTGTTTTTTTGGGGGGGGATTGAACTCAGGGGCATTCTACCTCCGAGCTACACCCCCAGCCCTATTTTTTATTCTTTATTTTGAAACCGAGTCTCACTAAGTTGCGGAGTGCCTCACTAGGTAGCTGAGGCTGGCCGTGAACCTGGATCCTCCGGTCTCAGCCTTCCGAATGCTGTTATTTTTTAATGTTTCATAGATTCAAACTTATTTTTCTAAAGAAGTATAATTAAATGTGTGATCCAAATAAGATCTGAGTCTAATTACATGATGTATTTTTTTTCTCCATAGAAAGCTTCCTATGGATAATTAGGAGATGATGCCTAGCCCCATAGTTCCCATCTATGCGGGATGAAAAGCATTCAGGGCTGGGCGTGGTGGGCCCCCCAAAAAATGAATAAATAAATAAATACATCATACATACATACATACATATATTCTGAACTTAAAGCTATAATATGACTTACTGTCACATATTGGTTACATGGTTCATCTTTTGTGGTGCTAGGGATTGAAACCAGGGGCGGCATTCTACTTTCAAACTGCACCCCCAGAACTACTTTATTTTTTATTTGGAAACAGGGTCTTGCTAAGTTGCGGAGGGCGTCACTAAGCTACTAAGGCTGGCTGCAAACCTGAGATCCTCCTGTCTCAGTCTCCCAAGCACTGGGATAACAGGTGTGCACCACAATGTTTGGCTATATTGTTCATCCTTAAAGAGGATCAAATGGGAAAAAAAAAAAAAGTGAAAAATAAATTTGCTTTCAGAGTGACCTTTATCACTGCTTGCCAGTTTCTCAATTTCTGGAAAGAATTCATTGCTTAAATAAACTGGGCATAGGAAAACCAGATACATGCACACTGGTAGAGGATAAGAGGTAGAACTTAGAAATAGCTTCAGTAGGATTTCACTATTCATTCTCTTTAAGTCTCCACATTAAATGTGTAATCCTGTTTTTGCATCACTCTTCATCCTCTCCAGGAAGTTCTAAATGTTCAGGAAGCAAACACTGCCACAGAAGCGTCCTCTGACGAATGTGAACAGACAGTGCAAACATTGCCACAATCCTCCAAGAGGGTTGGAGCAAATTTGTTGTTAATGTTCCCTGTTTTCTTGGAAACCTCTAATTCCTAAGGAGAAGATCTTTGGAGGGAAAATTGGCTTTATGTAAATGACCTTTGGGTTATTTAAAATGCTATAACTCTTCTAACTGTGAAATTATACATAGATATGATAAAAAGAAAATTAGAACAGGTTCCAGGCCAGCCTGGGCAACTTAACGCAACCCTGTTTCAAAATAGCAAATAAAGAGGGCTGGGGGTGTAGCTCAGAAATAAAACACCTCTGGGTTTAATCCCCAGTACCTCCCACCACACACACACACACACACACACACACACACACACACACACACACGTTCTATCAAAGCATAGTTATGTTTTGCTTTTGCTTTTTTTAACCACTTCATTAATATTAAATGCATATACCCTAAAAATTCTCTTTTAAAGTAGACAATTCAATGGGTTTTACTTTGTTCATAGAGGTGTGTGGGCGTGTTTCTGTGTGTACTCACAGAGACACACACACATACCTCTGTGTGTGTTTTATAGGCTTCACCCAAAAGGCAAATAAAAAGCAATTGAGAAAGAAGCCTTTCAAATGTAAATATTAATGTTGTTTGAAAAGTTATCTCTTTTGACTATCTCATTCCTGAACCCTTTAGGGAAAATGAATTTTGTACCACTGTGTCATAAAAAGGCTTTATTTTACCCTTGTTCTAAGAAACCACATGTTCACTCAGGCCCAGTTTATAACTATAGAATAAACTAAAGAGAAATAAGGATATTTTCCACTAGTCTATTTTTCTAAATTTAATTGAAAATTTTAAAAAAATCCATTACAAATTCCCACTTCGTTGATCTTGTCTAATAATCAATGAAGCAATAATTCCCACTCAGCTCAGCAAGGTGAGCTGTCTGAATTCATCACCAGCAGAATTAGAAAGTGTGAATCCTCTCTCCACCCCACTGGGACTTCTCAGTATAATGATAACAACACATTGGTTTTCACAGGTGTCAGGTACTATGCATTGTATCTTACATTGCATTTTGGGAGTGGGTGGTTACTGGGATTAAACTCAAGGCTCTCTGAGCTATACCCCCAACCCTTTTTATTTTTTGTTTTGAAACAGGGTCTTGCTAGGTTACTAGGAGTTTTGCCAAGTGGCTGAGGCTGTCCTTGAACCTGCAATCCTCCTGTCTCAGCCTCCCAAGTACTAGGGTTACAGGCATGTGCCACAAATGCCCAGCTTTACATACACATTTTATGTTTACATCTCATGAGAGACCTCAAAGGTAACTTATCTCCATTCCATAGATGAACAAACTGTACTTTAGAGAGGTTGTATAACTTCCCAAAGTCACTTGCAGAGCTCAAATTCAAACCCAGATCTTTCTGGTTTTTTCAGGTCTAACTCCAGAGCCTTAATTTTTACCCACCTGTAGTAACTTCACATATGATAAACTTAAGTGAAGGCAAAGAAACCTGTAGCCAGGCGTGGTGACACATGCTTTTAATCCCAGCATTTGGGAGGCTGAGACCAGAGGATCCGGGTTCGCGGCCAGCCTCAGCTACCTAGTGAGGCACTCCACAACTTAGTGAGACCTGGTTTCAAAATAAAGAATAAAAAATAGGACTGGGGGTATAGCTCAGAGGTAGAATGCCCCCGAGTTCAATCCCCAGT